>JAQBSW010005849.1:0-53785 GCA_029291075.1 Eudiplozoon nipponicum | reverse complement strand
AATATCTCTCTCAAAGATTTACAAATCCGCGATTAACCAACCGTTTTATGCAGTTTTCTTCTTGAGAATAAATTCGCCCGCGGCAATGTCTCGTGACCTTATTAATCTAACAAGTCCAAGATATTACATTTTTATATCTGATAAAATTTCTTTTTATTTTTGCACATGGAAAGGTTTGCATGCCAAAAGAATTTTCTTTTTCCTTTACAAATATCATTCACAATTCACAAACTGAATCGATGTTCCAAATCACCCAAGGTATTTTGAAATACCTGAAGTACTATGCAATTTTCATTCAGTACTCTGATATTATTGAAGTCATATAACAAACGATACTTACATATGGACAATTTGAAATGGTTTTACCTCTTCGAGCCAGATATCAGCCTTTTTTATAGCGTTATTTCTTGCGCCAGTGTAAAGAAGTCCTTGCTATACTTAATTTGTAGCATAGCTACACGATCTGTAAGAATCTACGCGCATCAATGAAATCACTCCACGAGTTTTAATGTTCTACATCTGGAAATGAGATTTTTTTGCAAAACGGGCATACCTCCATAAATAAGCTTTTTCCCGATAAAATCGCATTAAGCTTCATTCGAATTATATTGAAAAGAAGCGTTATTTACTTGATGACTAATGATGCAGTACCAGGCTTGCTTCGTTTTATTTTAAATTCATTTATCTCATCGTAGTAGCAATAATTTTTTATCAGAAAGTTGATAGGGTTACAATTAGTAGTTCCTGGCAGTTCTATTTAATCGTCAACTATATCAATATTTATTATTTCAGTCTTATTGGCCTTGCGAATTGGCCTGATTAAAATCCGTCTTATTTCGGAAATGGAAAGGCCAGTCAGATCCTAAATTTTAATAGCGATAAAAGCCCTACTATTTAAGCAAGCTATAATATAAAATAAAATAGGAGAACGTGGAACTTCTTTAAAAATCTAGCACGGTTATGTACTGTCAGTTTATTCGGACACAATAAATTCTAGATATATTTTGAATTTTTGCGGGGTGCCAGCTTCACACTCTGAGGTGCAAATTTGCTTAAATATGCTATTGTGAGTATTTTGTTATGTATATGTGACTATTGGCCTGGTGATGGAACGGGAAATCGCGTCCCGAAACGTTGCCAGAGTGGAAAGAACCGCATTTACTATGGTTGGTATGAACGATGTTGAAGCCCTCGGAAGAAAGGTACGAATACGCACCCAGCTCGATCGAAGACATAACAGATACGGATATGGAAATTGTGATCAATCTGATCTTTGTGAAGCTGTTGGTGTAAAGCTAAAACCCGCCTACGCAAAACGAGTATTGCACAATAAATTCTAAACAAACAATAAAAGCCTTTTAATTAATAATCGTTAGATTTTGAATAAATTTTCTTCGTTATTTTTTCTGAGCGCTTGGTATATCCAAAATAATATTATTGTTGATCCCTAACGCTGTTTCGAACATCTAGTTATTTTCACTAAGATATTTTTTATCTCAAGGCATGCTCGCATTATGTTTTGCGCTTTTTTATGCTGGGATATTGCTGTGATATTTGATTTGATCCACCTCGAATATCTCTCTCAAAGATTTACAAATCCGCGATTAACCAGCCGTTTTATGCAGTTTTATTCTTGAGAATAAATTCGCCCGCGGCAATGTCTCGTGACCTTATTAATCTAACAAGTCCAAGATATTACATTTTTATATCTGATAAAATTTCTTTTTATTTTTGCACATGGAAAGGTTTGCATGCCAAAAGAATTTAAAAAAAAAAAAAAAAAAAAAAAAAAAAAAAAAAAAAAAAAAAAAAAAAAAAAAAAAAAAAAAAAAAAAAAAAAAAAAAAAAAAAAAAAAAAAAAAAAAAAGTGATATTTGATTTGATCCACCTCGAATATCTCTCTCAAAGATTAACAAATCCGCGATTAACCAACCGTTTTATGCAGTTTTCTTCTTGAGAATAAATTCGCCCGCGGCAATGTCTGGTGACCTTATTAATCTAACAAGTCCAAGATATTACATTTTTATATCTGATAAAATTTCTTTTTATTTTTGCACATGGAAAGGTTTGCATGCCAAAAGAATTTTCTTTTTCCTTTACAAATATCATTCACAATTCACAAACTGAATCGATGTTCCAAATCACCCAAGGTATTTTGAAATACCTGAAGTACTATGCAATTTTCATTCAGTACTCTGATATTATTGAAGTCATATAACAAACGATACTTACATATGGACAATTTGAAATGGTTTTACCTCTTCGAGCCAGATATCAGCCTTTTTTATAGCGTTATTTCTTGCGCCAGTGTAAAGAAGTCCTTGCTATACTTAATTTGTAGCATAGCTACACGATCTGTAAGAATCTACGCGCATCAATGAAATCACTCCACGAGTTTTAATGTTCTACGTCTAGAAATGAGATTTTTTTGCAAAACTGGCATACCTCCATAAATAAGCTTTTTCCCGATAAAATCGCATTAAGCTTCATTCGAATTATATTGTAAAGAAGCATTATTTATTTGATGACTAATGATGCAGAACCAGGCTTGCATCGTTTTATTTTAAATACATTTGTCTCATCGTAGTAACAATAATTTTTTTTATCAGAAAGTTGATAGGGTTACAATTAGTAGTTCCTGGCAGTTCTATTTAATCGTCAACTATATCAATATTTATTTTTTTAAGTCTTATTGGCCTTGCGAATTGGCCTGATTAAAATCCGTCTTATTTCGGAAATGGAAAGGCCAGTCAGATCCTAAATTTTAATAGCGATAAAAGCCCTACTATTTAAGCAAGCTATAATATAAAATAAAATAGGAGAACGTGGAACTTCTTTAAAAATCTAGCACGGTTATGTACTGTCAGTTTATTCGGACACAATAAATTCTAGATATATTTTGAATTTTTGCGGGGTGCCAGCTTCACACTCTGAGGTGCAAATTTGCTTAAATATGCTATTGTGAGTATTTTGTTAGGTATATGTGACTATTGGCCTGGTGATGCAATGGGAAATCGCGTCCTGAAACGTTGCCAGAGTGGAAATGGACCGCATTTACTATGGTTGGTATGAACGATGTTGAAGCCCTCGGAAGAAAGTTACGAATACGCACCCAGCTCGATCGAAGACATAACAGATACGGATATGGAAATTGTGATCAATCTGATCTTTGTGAAGCTGTTGGTGTAAAGCTAAAACCCGCCTACGCAAAACGAGTATTGCACAATAAATTCTAAACAAACAATAAAAGCCTTTTAATTAATCATCGTTAGATTTTGAATAAATTTTCTTCGTTATTTTTTCTGAGCGCTTGGTATATCCAAAATAATATTATTGTTGATCCCTAACGCTGTTTCGAACATCTAGTTATTTTCACTAAGATATTTTTTATCTCAAGGCATGCTCGCATTATGTTTTGCGCTTTTTTATGCTGGGATATTGCTGTGATATTTGATTTGATCCACCTCGAATATCTCTCTCAAAGATTTACAAATCCGCGATTAACCAGCCGTTTTATGCAGTTTTATTCTTGAGAATAAATGTCGCCCGCGGCAATGTCTCGGGACCTTATTAATCTAACAAGTCCAAGATATTACATTTTTATATCTGATAAAATTTCTTTTTATTTTTGCACATGGAAAGGTTTGCATGCCAAAAGAATTTTCTTTTTCCTTTACAAATGTCATTCACAATTCACAAACTGAATCGATGTTCCAAATCACCCAAGGTATTTTAAAATACCTTAAGTACTATGCAATTTTCATTCAGTACTCTGTTATTATTGAAGTCATATAACAAACGATACTTACATATGGACAATTTGAAATGGTTTTACCTCTTCGAGCCAGATATCAGCCTTTTTTATAGCGTTATTTCTTGCGCCAGTGTAAAGAAGTCCTTGCTATACTTAATTTGTAGCATAGCTACACGATCTGTAAGAATCTACGCGCATCAATGAAATCACTCCACGAGTTTTAATGTTCTACATCTGGAAATGAGATTTTTTTGCAAAACGGGCATACCTCCATAAAGAAGCTTTTTCCCGATAAAATCGCATTAAGCTTCATTCGAATTATATTGAAAAGAAGCGTTATTTACTTGATGACTAATGATGCAGTACCAGGCTTGCTTCGTTTTATTTTAAATTCATTTATCTCATCGTAGTAGCAATAATTTTTTATCAGAAAGTTGATAGGGTTACGATTAGTAGTTCCTGGCAGTTCTATTTAATCGTCAACTATATCAATATTTATTATTTCAGTCTTATTGGCCTTGCGAATTGGCCTGATTAAAATCCGTCTTATTTCGGAAATGGAAAGGCCAGTCAGATCCTAAATTTTAATAGCGATAAAAGTGCCCTACTATTTAAGCAAGCTATAATATAAAATAAAATAGGAGAACGTGGAACTTCTTTAAAAATCTAGCACGGTTATGTACTGTCAGTTTATTCGGACACAATAAATTCTAGATATATTTTGAATTTTTGCGGGGTGCCAGCTTCACACTCTGAGGTGCAAATTTGCTTAAATATGCTATTGTGAGTATTTTGTTATGTATATGTGACTATTGGCCTGGTGATGGAACGGGAAATCGCGTCCCGAAACGTTGCCAGAGTGGAAAGAACCGCATTTACTATGGTTGGTATGAACGATGTTGAAGCCCTCGGAAGAAAGGTACGAATACGCACCCAGCTCGATCGAAGACATAACAGATACGGATATGGAAATTGTGATCAATCTGATCTTTGTGAAGCTGTTGGTGTAAAGCTAAAACCCGCCTACGCAAAACGAGTATTGCACAATAAATTCTAAACAAACAATAAAAGCCTTTTAATTAATAATCGTTAGATTTTGAATAAATTTTCTTCGTGATTTTTTCTGAGCGCTTGGTATATCCAAAATAATATTATTGTTGATCCCTAACGCTGTTTCGAACATCTAGTTATTTTCACTAAGATATTTTTTATCTCAAGGCATGCTCGCATTATGTTTTGCGCTTTTTTATGCTGGGATATTGCTGTGATATTTGATTTGATCCACCTCGAATATCTCTCTCAAAGATTTACAAATCCGCGATTAACCAGCCGTTTTATGCAGTTTTATTCTTGAGAATAAATTCGCCCGCGGCAATGTCTCGTGACCTTATTAATCTAACAAGTCCAAGATATTACATTTTTATATCTGATAAAATTTCTTTTTATTTTTGCACATGGAAAGGTTTGCATGCCAAAAGAATTTTCTTTTTCCTTTACAAATATCATTCACAATTCACAAACTGAATCGATGTTCCAAATCACCCAAGGTATTTTGAAATACCTTAAGTACTATGCAATTTTCATTCAGTACTCTGATATTATTGAAGTCATATAACAAACAATACTTACATATGGACAATTTGAAATGGTTTTACCTCTTCGAGCCAGATATCAGCCTTTTTTATAGCGTTATTTCTTGCGCCAGTGTAAAGAAGTCCTTGCTATACTTAATTTGTAGCATAGCTACACGATCTGTAAGAATCTACGCGCATCAATGAAATCACTCCACGAGTTTTAATGTTCTACATCTGGAAATGAGATTTTTTTGCAAAACGGGCATACCTCCATAAATAAGCTTTTTCCCGATAAAATCGCATTAAGCTTCATTCGAATTATATTGAAAAGAAGCGTTATTTACTTGATGACTAATGATGCAGTACCAGGCTTGCTTCGTTTTATTTTAAATTCATTTATCTCATCGTAGTAACAATAATTTTTTATCAGAAAGTTGATAGCGTTACAATTAGTAGTTCCTGGCAGTTCTATTTAATCGTCAACTATATCAATATTTATTATTTCAGTCTTATTGGCCTTGCGAATTGGCCTGATTAAAATCCGTCTTATTTCGGAAATGGAAAGGCCAGTCAGATCCTAAATTTTAATAGCGATAAAAGCCCTACTATTTAAGCAAGCTATAATATAAAATAAAATAGGAGAACGTGGAACTTCTTTAAAAATCTAGCACGGTTATGTACTGTCAGTTTATTCGGACACAATAAATTCTAGATATATTTTGAATTTTTGCGGGGTGCCAGCTTCACACTCTGAGGTGCAAATTTGCTTAAATATGCTATTGTGAGTATTTTGTTATGTATATGTGACTATTGGCCTGATGATGGAACGGGAAATCGCGTCCCGAAACGTTGCCAGAGTGGAAAGAACCGCATTTACTATGGTTGGTATGAACGATGTTGAAGCCCTCGGAAGAAAGGTACGAATACGCACCCAGCTCGATCGAAGACATAACAGATACGGATATGGAAATTGTGATCAATCTGATCTTTGTGAAGCTGTTGGTGTAAAGCTAAAACCCGCCTACGCAAAACGAGTATTGCACAATAAATTCTAAACAAACAATAAAAGCCTTTTAATTAATAATCGTTAGATTTTGAATAAATTTTCTTCGTTATTTTTTCTGAGCGCTTGGTATATCCAAAATAATATTATTGTTGATCCCTAACGCTGTTTCGAACATCTAGTTATTTTCACTAAGATATTTTTTATCTCAAGGCATGCTCGCATTATGTTTTGCGCTTTTTTATGCTGGGATATTGCTGTGATATTTGATTTGATCCACCTCGAATATCTCTCTCAAAGATTTACAAATCCGCGATTAACCAGCCGTTTTATGCAGTTTTATTCTTGAGAATAAATTCGCCCGCGGCAATGTCTCGTGACCTTATTAATCTAACAAGTCCAAGATATTACATTTTTATATCTGATAAAATTTCTTTTTATTTTTGCACATGGAAAGGTTTGCATGCCAAAAGAATTTTCTTTTTCCTTTACAAATATCATTCACAATTCACAAACTGAATCGATGTTCCAAATCACCCAAGGTATTTTGAAATACCTGAAGTACTATGCAATTTTCATTCAGTACTCTGATATTATTGAAGTCATATAACAAACGATACTTACATATGGACAATTTGAAATGGTTTTACCTCTTCGAGCCAGATATCAGCCTTTTTTATAGCGTTATTTCTTGCGCCAGTGTAAAGAAGTCCTTGCTATACTTAATTTGTAGCATAGCTACACGATCTGTAAGAATCTACGCGCATCAATGAAATCACTCCACGAGTTTTAATGTTCTACATCTGGAAATGAGATTTTCTTGCAAAACGGGCATACCTCCATAAATAAGCTTTTTCCCGATAAAATCGCATTAAACTTCATTCGAATTATATTGAAAAGAAGCGTTATTTACTTGATGACTAATGATGCAGTACCAGGCTTGCTTCGTTTTATTTTAAATTCATTTATCTCATCGTAGTAGCAATAATTTTTTTATCAGAAAGTTGATAGGGTTACGATTAGTAGTTCCTGGCAGTTCTATTTAATCGTCAACTATATCAATATTTATTATTTCAGTCTTATTGGCCTTGCGAATTGGCCTGATTAAAATCCGTCTTATTTCGGAAATGGAAAGGCCAGTCAGATCCTAAATTTTAATAGCGATAAAAGCCCTACTATTTAAGCAAGCTACAATATAAAATAAAATAGGAGAACGTGGAACTTCGTTAAAAATCTAGCACGGTTATGTACTGTCAGTTTATTCGGACACAATAAATTCTAGATATATTTTGAATTTTTGCGGGGTGCCAGCTTCACACTCTGAGGTGCAAATTTGCTTAAATATGCTATTGTGAGTATTTTGTTATGTATATGTGACTATTGGCCTGGTGATGGAACGGGAAATCGCGTCCCGAAACGTTGCCAGAGTGGAAAGAACCGCATTTACTATGGTTGGTATGAACGATGTTGAAGCCCTCGGAAGAAAGGTACGAATACGCACCCAGCTCGATCGAAGACATAACAGATACGGATATGGAAATTGTGATCAATCTGATCTTTGTGAAGCTGTTGGTGTAAATTTAAAACCCGCCTACGCAAAACGAGTATTGCACAATAAATTCTAAACAAACAATAAAAGTATTTTAATTAATAATCGTTAGATTTTGAATAAATTTACTTCGTGATTTTTTCTGAGCGCTTGGTATATTCAAAATAATATTATTGTTGATCCCTAACGCTGTTTCGAACATCTAGTTATTTTCACTAAGATATTTTTTATCTCAAGGCATGCTCGCATTATGTTTTGCGCTTTTATATGCTGGGATATTGCTGTGATATTTGATTTGATCCACCTCGAATATCTCTCTCAAAGATTTACAAATCCGCGATTAACCAGCCGTTTTATGCAGTTTTATTCTTGAGAATAATGTCGCCCGCGGCAATATCTCGTGACCTTATTAATCTAACAAGTCCAAGATATTACATTTTTATATCTGATAAAATTTCTTTTTATTTTTGCACATGGAAAGGTTTGCATGCCAAAAGAATTTTCTTTTTCCTTTACAAATATCATTCACAATTCACAAACTGAATCGATGTTCCAAATCACCCAAGGTATTTTGAAATACCTTAGTACTATGCAATTTTCATTCAGTACTCTGATATTATTGAAGTCATATAACAAACAATACTTACATATGGACAATTTGAAATGGTTTTACCTCTTCGAGCGAGATATCAGCCTTTTTTATAGCGTTATTTCTTGCGCCAGAGTAAAGAAGTCCTTGCTATACTTAATTTGTAGCATAGTTACACGATCTGTAAGAATCTACGCGCATAAATGAAATCACTCCACGAGTTTTATTGTTCTACATCTGGAAATGAGATTTTTTTGCAAAACGGTAATGCCTCCATAAATAAGCTTTTTCCCGATAAAATCGCATTAACCTTTATTCGAATTATATTGAAAAGAAGCGTTATTTACTTGATGACTAATGATGCAGTACCAGGCTTGCTTCGTTTTATTTTAAAATCATTTATCTCATCGTAGTAACAATAATTTTTTATCAGAAAGTTGATAGCGTTACAATTAGTAGTTCCTGGCAGTTCTATTTAATCGTCAACTATATCAATATTTATTATTTCAGTCTTATAGGACTTGCAAAATGGCCTGATTAAAATGCGTCTTATTTCGGAAATGGAAAGGCCAGTCAGATCCTAAATTTTAATAGCGATAAAAGCCCTACTATTTAAGCAAGCTATAATATAAAATAAAATAGGAGAACGTGGAACTTCTTTAAAAATCTAGCACGGTTATGTACTGTCAGTTTATTCGGACACAATAAATTCTAGATATATTTTGAATTTTTGCGGGGTGCCAGCTTCACACTCTGAGGTGCAAATTTGCTTAAATATGCTATTGTGAGTATTTTGTTAGGTATATGTGACTATTGGCCTGGTGATGGAACGGGAAATCGCGTCCTGAAACGTTGCCAGAGTGGAAAGGACCGCATTTACTATGGTTGGTATGAACGATGTTGAAGCCCTCGGAAGAAAGGTACGAATACGCACCCAGCTCGATCGAAGACATAACAGATACGGATATGGAAATTGTGATCAATCTGATCTTTGTGAAGCTGTTGGTGTAAAGCTAAAACCCGCCTACGCAAAACGAGTATTGCACAATAAATTCTAAACAAACAATAAAAGCCTTTTAATTAATAATCGTTAGATTTTGAATAAATTTTCTTCGTTATTTTTTCTGAGCGCTTGGTATATCCAAAATAATATTATTGTTGATCCCTAACGCTGTTTCGAACATCTAGTTATTTTCACTAAGATATTTTTTATCTCAAGGCATGCTCGCATTATGTTTTGCGCTTTTTTATGCTGGGATATTGCTGTGATATTTGATTTGATCCACCTCGAATATCTCTCTCAAAGATTTACAAATCCGCGATTAACCAGCCGTTTTATGCAGTTTTATTCTTGAGAATAAATTCGCCCGCGGCAATGTCTCGTGACCTTATTAATCTAACAAGTCCAAGATATTACATTTTTATATCTGATAAAATTTCTTTTTATTTTTGCACATGGAAAGGTTTGCATGCCAAAAGAATTTTCTTTTTCCTTTACAAATATCATTCACAATTCACAAACTGAATCGATGTTCCAAATCACCCAAGGTATTTTGAAATACCTGAAGTACTATGCAATTTTCATTCAGTACTCTGATATTATTGAAGTCATATAACAAACGATACTTACATATGGACAATTTGAAATGGTTTTACCTCTTCGAGCCAGATATCAGCCTTTTTTATAGCGTTATTTCTTGCGCCAGTGTAAAGAAGTCCTTGCTATACTTAATTTGTAGCATAGCTACACGATCTGTAAGAATCTACGCGCATCAATGAAATCACTCCACGAGTTTTAATGTTCTACATCTGGAAATGAGATTTTTTTCAAAACGGGCATACCTCCATAAATAAGCTTTTTCCCGATAAAATCGCATTAAGCTTCATTCGAATTATATTGAAAAGAAGCGTTATTTACTTGATGACTAATGATGCAGTACCAGGCTTGCTTCGTTTTATTTTAAATTCATTTATCTCATCGTAGTAGCAATAATTTTTTTATCAGAAAGTTGATAGGGTTACGATTAGTAGTTCCTGGCAGTTCTATTTAATCGTCAACTATATCAATATTTATTATTTCAGTCTTATTGGCCTTGCGAATTGGCCTGATTAAAATCCGTCTTATTTCGGAAATGGAAAGGCCAGTCAGATCCTAAATTTTAATAGCGATAAAAGCCCTACTATTTAAGCAAGCTATAATATAAAATAAAATAGGAGAACGTGGAACTTCTTTAAAAATCTAGCACGGTTATGTACTGTCAGTTTATTCGGACACAATAAATTCTAGATATTTTTTGAATTTTTGCGGGGTGCCAGCTTCACACTCTGAGGTGCAAATTTGCTTAAATATGCTATTGTGAGTATTTTGTTATGTATATGTGACTATTGGCCTGGTGATGGAACGGGAAATCGCGTCCCGAAACGTTGCCAGAGTGGAAAGAACCGCATTTACTATGGTTGGTATGAACGATGTTGAAGCCCTCGGAAGAAAGGTACGAATACGCACCCAGCTCGATCGAAGACATAACAGATACGGATATGGAAATTGTGATCAATCTGATCTTTGTGAAGCTGTTGGTGTAAAGCTAAAACCCGCCTACGCAAAACGAGTATTGCACAATAAATTCTAAACAAACAATAAAAGCCTTTTAATTAATAATCGTTAGATTTTGAATAAATTTTCTTCGTTATTTTTTCTGAGCGCTTGGTATATCCAAAATAATATTATTGTTGATCCCTAACGCTGTTTCGAACATCTAGTTATTTTCACTAAGATATTTTTTATCTCAAGGCATGCTGCATTATGTTTTGCGCTTTTTTATGCTGGGATATTGCTGTGATATTTGATTTGATCCACCTCGAATATCTCTCTCAAAGATTTACAAATCCGCGATTAACCAGCCGTTTTATGCAGTTTTATTCTTGAGAATAAATTCGCCCGCGGCAATGTCTCGTGACCTTATTAATCTAACAAGTCCAAGATATTACATTTTTATATCTGATAAAATTTCTTTTTATTTTTGCACATGGAAAGGTTTGCATGCCAAAAGAATTTTCTTTTTCCTTTACAAATATCATTCACAATTCACAAACTGAATCGATGTTCCAAATCACCCAAGGTATTTTGAAATACCTGAAGTACTATGCAATTTTCATTCAGTACTCTGATATTATTGAAGTCATATAACAAACGATACTTACATATGGACAATTTGAAATGGTTTTACCTCTTCGAGCCAGATATCAGCCTTTTTTATAGCGTTATTTCTTGCGCCAGTGTAAAGAAGTCCTTGCTATACTTAATTTGTAGCATAGCTACACGATCTGTAAGAATCTACGCGCATCAATGAAATCACTCCACGAGTTTTAATGTTCTACATCTGGAAATGAGATTTTTTGCAAAACGGGCATACCTCCATAAATAAGCTTTTTCCCGATAAAATCGCATTAAACTTCATTCGAATTATATTGAAAAGAAGCGTTATTTACTTGATGACTAATGATGCAGTACCAGGCTTGCTTCGTTTTATTTTAAATTCATTTATCTCATCGTAGTAACAATAATTTTTTAACAGAAAGTTGATAGCGTTACAATTAGTAGTTCCTGGCAGTTCTATTTAATCGTCAACTATATCAATATTTATTATTTCAGTCTTATTGGCCTTGCGAATTGGCCTGATTAAAATCCGTCTTATTTCGGAAATGGAAAGGCCAGTCAGATCCTAAATTTTAATAGCGATAAAAGCCCTACTATTTAAGCAAGCTATAATATAAAATAGGAGAACGCGGAATTTCTTTAAAAATCTAGCACGGTCATGTACTGTCAGTTTATTCGGACACAATAAATTCTAGATATATTTTGAATTTTTGCGGGGTGCCAGCTTCACACTCTGAGGTGCAAATTTGCATAAATATGCTATTGTGAGTATTTTGTTATGTATATGTGACTATTGGCCTGGTGATGGTACGGGAAATCGCGTCCCGAAACGTTGCCAGAGTGGAAAGAACCGCATTTACTATGGTTGGTATGAACGATGTTGAAGCCCTCGGAAGAAAGGTACGAATACGCACCCAGCTCGATCGAAGACATAACAGATACGGATATGGAAATTGTGATCAATCTGATCTTTGTGAAGCTGTTGGTGTAAATTTAAAACCCGCCTACGCAAAACGCTTGGTATATTCAAAATAATATTATTGTTGATCCCTAACGCTGTTTCGAACTTCTAGTTATTTTCACTAAGATATTTTTTATCTCAAGGCATGCTCACATTATGTTTTGCGCTTTTTTATGCTGGGATATTGCTGTGATATTTGATTTGATCCACCTCGAATATCTTTCTCAAAGATTTCCAAATCCGCGATTAACCAGCCGTTTTATGCAGTTTTATTCTTGAGAATAAATTCGCCCGCGGCAATGTCTCGTGACCTTATTAATCTAACAAGTCCAAGATATTACATTTTTATATCTGATAAAATTTCTTTTTATTTTTGCACATGGAAAGGTTTGCATGCCAAAAGAATTTTCTTTTTCCTTTACAAATATCATTCACAATTCACAAACTGAATCGATGTTCCAAATCACCCAAGGTATTTTGAAATACCTTACGTACTATGCAATTTTCATTCAGTACTCTGATATTATTGAAGTCATATAACAAACAATACTTACATATGGACAATTTGAAATGGTTTTACCTCTTCGAGCCAGATATCAGCCTTTTTTATAGCGTTATTTCTTGCGCCAGTGTAAAGAAGTCCTTGCTATACTTAATTTGTAGCATAGCTACACGATCTGTAAGAATCTACGCGCATCAATGAAATCACTCCACGAGTTTTTATGTTCTACATCTGGAAATGAGATTTTTTTGCAAAACGGGCATACCTCCATAAATAAGCTTTTTCTCGATAAAATCGCATTAAACTTCATTCGAATTATATTGAAAAGAAGCGTTATTTACTTGATGACTAATGATGCAGTACCAGGCTTGCTTCGTTTTATTTTAAATTCATTTATCTCATCGTAGTAACAATAATTTTTTAACAGAAAGTTGATAGCGTTACAATTAGTAGTTCCTGGCAGTTCTATTTAATCGTCAACTATATCAATATTTATTATTTCAGTCTTATTGGCCTTGCGAATTGGCCTGATTAAAATCCGTCTTATTTCGGAAATGGAAAGGCCAGTCAGATCCTAAATTTTAATAGCGATAAAAGCCCTACTATTTAAGCAAGCTATAATATAAAATAAAATAGGAGAACGTGGAACTTCTTTAAAAATCTAGCACGGTTATGTACTGTCAGTTTATTCGGACACAATAAATTCTAGATATATTTTGAATTTTTGCGGGGTGCCAGCTTCACACTCTGAGGTGCAAATTTGCTTAAATATGCTATTGTGAGTATTTTGTTATGTATATGTGACTATTGGCCTGGTGATGGAACGGGAAATCGCGTCCCGAAACGTTGCCAGAGTGGAAAGAACCGCATTTACTATGGTTGGTATGAACGATGTTGAAGCCCTCGGAAGAAAGGTACGAATACGCACCCAGCTCGATCGAAGACAAAACAGATACGGATATGGAAATTGTGATGAATCTGATCTTTGTGAAGCTGTTGGTGTAAAGCTAAAACCCGCCTACGCAAAACGAGTATTGCACAATAAATTCTAAACATACAATAAAAGCCTTTTAATTAATAATCGTTAGATTTTGAATAAATTTTCTTCGTTATTTTTTCTGAGCGCTTGGTATATCCAAAATAATATTATTGTTGATCCCTAACGCTGTTTCGAACATCTAGTTATTTTCACTAAGATATTTTTTATCTCAAGGCATGCTCACATTATGTTTTGCGCTTTTTTATGCTGGGATATTGCTGTGATATTTGATTTGATCCACCTCGAATATCTCTCTCAAAGATTTACAAATCCGCGATTAACCAGCCGTTTTATGCAGTTTTATTCTTGAGAATAAATTCGCCCGCGGCAATGTCTCGTGACCTTATTAATCTAACAAGTCCAAGATATTACATTTTTATATCTGATAAAATTTCTTTTTATTTTTGCACATGGAAAGGTTTGCATGCCAAAAGAATTTTCTTTTTCCTTTACAAATATCATTCACAATTCACAAACTGAATCGATGTTCCAAATCACCCAAGGTATTTTGAAATACCTGAAGTACTATGCAATTTTCATTCAGTACTCTGATATTATTGAAGTCATATAACAAACGATACTTACATATGGACAATTTGAAATGGTTTTACCTCTTCCAGCCAGATATCAGCCTTTTTTATAGCGTTATTTCTTGCGCCAGTGTAAAGAAGTCCTTGCTATACTTAATTTGTAGCATAGCTACACGATCTGTAAGAATCTACGCGCAACAATGAAATCACTCCACGAGTTTTAATGTTCTACATCTGGAAATGAGATTTTCTTGCAAAACGGGCATACCTCCATAAATAAGCTTTTTCCCGATAAAATCGCATTAAACTTCATTCGAATTATATTGAAAAGAAGCGTTATTTACTTGATGACTAATGATGCAGTACCAGGCTTGCTTCGTTTTATTTTAAATTCATTTATCTCATCGTAGTAGCAATAATTTTTTTATCAGAAAGTTGATAGGGTTACGATTAGTAGTTCCTGGCAGTTCTATTTAATCGTCAACTATATCAATATTTATTATTTCAGTCTTATTGGCCTTGCGAATTGGCCTGATTAAAATCCGTCTTATTTCGGAAATGGAAAGGCCAGTCAGATCCTAAATTTTAATAGCGATAAAAGCCCTACTATTTAAGCAAGCTATAATATAAAATAAAATAGGAGAACGTGGAACTTCTTTAAAAATCTAGCACGGTTATGTACTGTCAGTTTATTCGGACACAATAAATTCTAGATATATTTTGAATTTTTGCGGGGTGCCAGCTTCACACTCTGAGGTGCAAATTTGCTTAAATATGCTATTGTGAATATTTTGTTATGTAAATGTGACTATTGGCCTGGTGATGGAACGGGAAATCGCGTCCCGAAACATTGCCAGAGTGGAAAGAACCGCATTTACTATGGTTGGTATGAATGATGTTGAAGCCCTCGGAAGAAAGGTACGAATACGCACCCAGCTCGATCGAAGACATAACAGATACGGATATGGAAATTGTGATCAATCTGATCTCTGTGAAGCTGTTGGTGTAAATTTAAAACCCGCCTATGCAAAAAGAGTATTGCACAATAAATTCTAAACAAACAATAAAAGTATTTTAATTAATAATCGTTAGATTTTGAATAAATTTACTTCGTGATTTTTTCTGAGCGCTTGGTATATTCAAAATAATATTATTGTTGATCCCTAACGCTGTTTCGAACATCTAGTTATTTTCACTAAGATATTTTTTATCTCAAGGCATGCTCGCATTATGTTTTGCGTTTTTTATGCTGGGATATTGCTGTGATATTTGATTTGATCCACCTCGAATATCTCTCTCAAAGATTTACAAATCCGCGATTAACCAGCCGTTTTATGCAGTTTTATTCTTGAGAATAATGTCGCCCGCGGCAATGTCTCGTGACCTTATTAATCTAACAAGTCCAAGATATTACATTTTGATATCTGATAAAATTTCTTTTTATTTTTGCACATGGAAAGGTTTGCATGCCAAAAGAATTTTCTTTTTCCTTTACAAATATCATTCACAATTCACAAACTGAATCAATGTTCCAAATCACCCAAGGTATTTTGAAATACCTGAAGTAATATGCAATTATCATTCAGTACTCTGATATTATTGAAGTCATATAACAAACAATATTTACATATGGACAATTTGAAATGGTTTTACCTCTTCGAGCCAGATATCAGCCTTTTTATAGCGTTATTTCTTGCGCCAGTGTAAAGAAGTCCTTGCTATACTTAATTTGTAGCATAGCTACACGATCTGTAAGAATCTACGCGCACCAATGAAATCACTCCACGAGTTTTAATGTTCTACATATGGAAATGAGATTTTTTTGCAAAACGGGCATACCTCCATAAATAAGCTTTTTCCCGATAAAATCGCATTAAACTTCATTCGAATTATATTGAAAAGAAGCGTTATTTACTTGATGACTAATGATGCAGTACCAGGCTTGCTTCGTTTTATTTTAAATTCATTTATCTCATCGTAATAGCAATAATTTTTTATCAGAAAGTTGATAGGGTTACGATTAGTAGTTCCTGGCAGTTCTTTATAATAATTAAAATTTGTAGAATTAAGTCACACTGTCTTTCTTAATATTTAGTGACGTATAAACGTTCCGTGTTGCTGTTGATTATCATTCGAGTATTATAACATTATGTAAAATAAACTTAAGGATTGTGCTTTTGATTGACTTTATTCACTTATCAGTCAAGCGTACTTCCATATTATTATTCACAATAAAATTAGTCTATTTGGTTCGTTTATTTCTCCAGCAAAATTTTGTTTAGCACATATAATACTGAATTTCTTGAACGACGTTCTAACAGGTTGCGCAGTGCGATCGTCACATTTAGAGTATTCACGATATTCTTTTGCGGGGAGTAGATATGCAATATCAGTTTAAAGAAAGATTCGATCCATCACAATTTCCAAGCACGCATCGAGTTTGATTTTGCGGTGGCAGAGTGCTGATTTGACCCTTTCCTCCGAAGGCTTCAACATCATTCATACTAACTACTGGAAATGAGGTACGATCTAATCTTCGTTAACTTACTTTACTTTACTTTACTGCGGCTGACTCCTTTTGGAGGATAAGCCGGCTCCATTTTCATGGAGTTTCTTGGGAATTTGGTACAAGAATCTTCGTTAACTGCCAATCAACGGCTCATCAGGTGGTGATCACATTCTTATTAAGTGTTCAGAGTCCCTTGGTCGATTAGGTACTTTTTGACCATTCAAGATCTACAGAGTACGACGGGAAACCTACTAAAAGATCCTGAGCAGTTGTCTCTTCTATTTAAAAAAATGCGGCCAGATGCATTGCTTTCGTACATAATGGCTATCAATATACCAAATCCAATTTACCTTATGCAATTCGTTTTCTGTTTAAATCTATCCCATCTCGTGCGAAATCAGCATATTTTCGATGAGGGTCATAAATTCGGTCAACACAAATAAGCTTATCTAACTTGTTCAAATACAACATCTCAACTCAAATAATCTTCTTGAATCCAGGCAAGAACGAATTTAACTCCCTTATTGAACTCTAAGTTGATTAATGCAAATTGAATAAATAGAGAAAAGGGAGTTGTTATAAATAACAAATCGCTTCCTCATATGAATTGGAATTGGATGTAACCCTCATGAAAGTGAGTTGTCTTTTAATATAGGAGTGCCAATTTAATACTCGTTTTTCTGTTTATGTGATGTGGAAAGGGAGAGAGTGAATAAGTGATAACCTGACCGATTTGCATAAAAGTTATATCAGAAACGTAATTACCGCAGACCATTATCTGATAAATGGGTCAAGTTTTTTTAAATCACATGCGAGAAGAGTGTCAACCATTATTCAGTTGGGAGGCCAAGTGATATTCATTATTTACAACTATCCCGGAATCTACCACGCGAGACTTACCTATTTTGCAGTGTGCATGGAAGAACTTGACCAATATATGAATAAAAACTGAAATGAAAAATAGGACATAAAGCTGGTTAGCACTACATTAACGTTTTAGTTAACGCTGCTTCTAATACAAAGGCAATTATTTAACATGGTAAACAAAATAATTGATACATCTAAGCACATGAGAGTACAAGATTCTAGCCTGCTTCTATCCTCAAGACAAAACTTGTAATCAATATAAAAAAAATATTTTAGCTAGACGGACGCACACATGCCTTGTTCCATATTGAGACTACCTTCTAAGGAAAGTTGACAGTTGTGAAAATGATTGCCAAATTCCCTTGTTAAGCCGGAATACGCCACAACAAGCGTAACGTGCCACAAAACAGATTAATTTGATGCTATACGGACATTACTATTATGTAAAAAACACTTCACTAATTACCTGCAGAAACCTAGTGAAACTTGTAAGACGCACAATATTAAATTTGCTATCCAACATTTAGTTGCAGAGAGCTATCAAATAGGCTTCCGGTAATACGTCGGGTAAAATCTTATTACATAGAGTTATATATACATTAGAATTAAATAAAAGAAAATGTAAGATTTTTTTGTTTTATTTGATATAAAAATGTAATGGCCGTTTTACTTTTTACCTTGTTTTTTTCTTAGTTTCACATGTTTGGGTATCTTAGTTTTTCTGGCTTCTGCTTTCAATTCTTTAAAAGCCTTTTTACGTATTCTTCTGCTGTTTGGTGACTCACCTCTGGGTCGTTTTGTACAAACAGCGGAATTTTGAGTATTTCCTTCAGTATTGTAATATCCTTCATCAGCAATATCCATTTCACTTTCACTACTCGTAGTATGCTCAGAGTTACTCAGATTGTTAGGATCATAGTTTAAAGTAACCACCGATGCAGTATCACTATTTTCGTCGTCGTCGGGAGTCAAATGTAAACTACCCACACCTTCGGCTACTTGAAGCACAGCCCTGTCAGCGGTATCTTCGCTATTATTCTGAATTAGATCAACATCTTGAATAATTCTACACTCAGACAATTTTATTTCGTCACCTGTCGATTCGACAGTTTTTACATGCAACCCAGTCGAATCGGATTGCATTCCGGCAACGGCCGCGTAATATAACTCATCAGGATCCATTGCACCTTTACGTACTCGGACAAAATCTCTAACAAACTTCGTTACATCTGCAAGACTACGTGGAATACTAACAAATCGAAAAGCTTCATCGTCCATTTCAACGGTTTCATTAATACCCCTTGATTCGGCTTCAGCAAGTAATTTTCGGAGGACGGCAGTGGACTCTGGAATATTCGGCTGCGGCAAACTTGGATCGACAACGTACTCAAAGAACTCACGAAGCGTCAATGTCGACACGCCCTGACGACGAAAGAAAGTGTTCACGTTAAGACAATCAGAACGAAGATAGTCGAGTGCTCTCGGCGCTTCATGTTCAACTGACTGTTCTCAAGATGATAACATAACAAAATATAAAAGGAAAAATGACAAATTTAAAACAAATAAACAATTCAACATCACCGTCACTACACAATGAAATAAAGTACATATAAACCCCTCAAACAATTGGTAATGCATTTTACGAATTTCACTAGGTTGCAGCCTTCGGTATGAAAGAATAGATATAAAATGATAGTGCAGATGCATAACTGTGAATATCATTAGATCTTTTAATATTTAACAAATTTATTTTCAAAAAAGCATAGCAGGAAACAAACCAAAATTACCTGCGAAACATCAATGAACCAAGCCTTATTGTCCATGTACAATATGTTGTATTCACTTAAATCCGCGTGAACAAGTCTACATTGCTGATAAAGTGTGCGTACATCTCGCACAATCTGTTCATACAACTGATGCCAATTTGGTGCCAATTCATCCTCATCCCAATTTAAGCTTGCAGCGTCTTTCAGTTTGGGAGCCGCCACTCCATTTTTACCGATAAAAGACATTTGCAGAATTACGCCTTTGAGTCGGACAGGTGAAGGACAAGGAATAGAAGCAGCCTGATTGATACGAATCAAGTTACGATACTCTTTTTCTGCCCACTTTGTAACAAGACGCCATGAACTGCATTTCGAATAACCACGTCGCATTCTAAAGTCTCCAGTCACATACTTATCTCGCGATTTGAAGGGCATTATCGAGGTCATATAAACTTTGATAGCATACTCAAAATTGTTCACATCTTTGGCGTGATAAACATTAGCCTCCTTTCCTATATTATATGAACATCACACGCCAAAATAATGTAAAGGTATACATTTAAGGACAAAAAGCGATATATAAATTATCAGTAATCTATTTTCGTACTTAATTTTTCAGACTGTAAATTAATTGTGTAATCCCCTAACAAGTTATACTTCATTCGATATAATTAATATTAACAAGGAAACAATTAAGTGTCACGATTCGTAATAATATATGGAACAAATTGCACTGCGCCATATTTTGTTTATAGAATTTTAATAGATCTAATTAAGCCATTTATTGTTATAAAAATCAATTTGAGAATTAAGAAAAGGCGTACGAATAAGCCCAGCAGCTATTAGATTGTATCTTAAGTAGTGCTGAAAAATAACTCTGATTCAGAAAACTGTTGTGCAGTAGATGAATTAATCTAAATTCCCAAGAAACTCCATGAAATCAATGGAGCCGGCTTATCCTCCAAAAGGAGTCAGCCGCAGTAAAGTAAGTAATTGCCATTTAAATATGATTAAAAGAATAAAATTTTGATTTTCCCTAATCAATTTCGCTATATATATATATATAAACTTTCGCTAAAATATTATTTAGGCCACGAAATTTGAACAAAAAAAATCGTTTGACACTGAAACGATTCTATTAACGAAAAATTGTATATCTTAAAAGAACACCTGCATATTTAACACTTCTACTGACGAAACTCTGGTGAAATCAATTGGCAACAGACTGAACAAGACAGATCTGTTAAATTCTGTCTTACACGGTGTTAGGACATATATCTCTATTTTCTATGATATAAGCATATCTAAAAGAACAGGAGAGACAAGGAGCATAAAAACAATTGGATTTGTATGAAAGTAAACTTAATCGTAATATGTTATCCAAGCGAAATAAACCAATCTTTATGTCAAGATGACGAGCTTGAAATAACCACCAATCCCATTGCATTAAACCGATCAGACATGGTAAAACTTACGTCAGTCACACGTACGATGCATTTCGACCTTCCATGATCATCAAAAGAGTACGGCAGCGAACCGCAATGAATAAATCTAGAAACCAAAATCCGATAAGCGACTCTCACCTGTAATAGTCTCGGACATACTGTACTTAACTGGAAACGTCGGCATCACAATTTATATGCAGTCACGAACATTAACTTTTTGCAGCTTACGCCACATATATTCGGGTAATTCAATTAAGCAATCATACTTGTGCTACTAGGTTCGCAAAACCTAATACATACTTGCATATATATTAGCTCTTCGCAACAAACAGTATTTAACTGTAATATATTGAATTGAATGATGTCATGCTTACCGCGAAATGTGATAACTGATATCGATGAAGGCCAGAGTGTATGGTTTAACTGGAGTAACAGGTGTTCGGAAATTGTTGTAATTCTCAATTTGGGTGAACTTTAGCATAAATTTATATCCATCAGGTTGGTATCATGTACCGACTCGAAACCATAGTGTTAGTATCCGGTACTCATCGATTTCAAAAAAGGTATCAGTTACTAACACAATAGCCATAGTGTTAGTATCCTTTACAGACTCGGTATATATATTATATAGTGTGAGTTAGCATTGAAGTCGCATTGTCGTTGACTTTAGATTATGTTAGATTCACTATTACAGGTTTACACATTCGTCTAGGAGATTGTACCATCCTATTATTCCACATTCTTCTACCAAATATATAGTGGTTAAAGGGCGTAATACCGGCTCCTACTGATGAGTCGCCAGTAAGCACGAAACGAATGTGCATGAGATTATACTTTCCGTTCATGCTGCCTTTGGTTTATCCTTCTGGTCACAACTGAACTAATTTGTTACTAGGTTCGCAAAACCTAATACATACTTGCATACTCTCGCTAATCAGTTTTCCGTCGTACTCTGATGATGACCATGGAAGGTCGAAACACGTCAGTGCGTGTTGCTTACGGTAGTTTTGTCATGCTTTCAGACTGGTTAAATACAATGCGGTTGGTGTTTACTTCAAGCTCGCAAACCTGATTTCATGCATTGCAAGCACCACCCGCACAATCAATGATTGTTTAATTAAAATAAACAATTGATTGAAATCTATAATATTAAATTATAATTGGTATGTCAAACATAAAATACTAATAAATTATGATTATAACTGTATATTTAATACTTAATAATGAACAATTCGTCACTTAAACCATCATTGATCGTGCGGCCTTAAACTTTAAAACACGTTTGCGAGAATGAGATAAACACAACTCCCATTGAACCTAACCAGTCTTACAATACAGCGAAACTACTGACGCGTTTCGACCTCCTATGAACATCATCAGAACATTACGTCAAACTGACTAGCAGTGATCCACCCGACATGCATATAGAATGAATGCAAAACTATATATTCGGCTCTTACCTCAAGTAGACTTGAATATATTGCAATTGACTGGAAATATCAGCTGTATAATTCTTAAGCAGTCAATCACAAACTTTTTACAGCATTCGCCACATTTCTACATCCTATACAACTAAATAAACATCGAATGCTCTCCTTCCGTCTACACTGCGGGTTAATCCTCAAGAGTAAATTTTCCGCCGTGCTCGGATGATGGCTAGAGAAGGTCGAAACTTTTCGGTACGTGCAAATGACATTGGCCTGTCCACGTTATGCAACTGGATAGATACAATGGGATTGCTGTTTGTTGGTAACTGGCAAATTTGGTTTAAATAAATAGTCATTTATGGAATATTAAAATAAGATTCACTAATAGGAACACGCGAGATAATGCGTAATAAAATTAAAAACTAACTGGAAGAGAGAAAATATGTGGTAATTTAACAATAAAAGATCTGTTTTTGGCAAAACACCACCCGAAGCAATTGGTTCAGCTATTCGTTATTGATGATCACCAACTGCAAGTGATGAGGTTCAATAAGTATCCTTGTCGTCACAATCAGAATTATCGGCCAGCTCGAGAGCTAGTGCTCTTTGACAGACACCAAAACTATGTTGGCCTCGAAATGGCAATCCTTCAGATATGGAACGTTCATCCATTTCGTTTTCCATGTGGATTGATTCGGTTTATCGCGCAGCTTTATAGCTGAATGTAAAAAATGTTGACCAATACAAGCAATTATAAGCTATATCAATCATTATTGAAAGTTCAACGAAGCATGGCGCTACCAAAAAATGCTAACGACAGAATCAATCGGATGGTTCATCTTAAGCAAAAATGATATGTTGGCCTCGATATGGTATGTCCTTTCATTTGTTTTTCTATGTGAGAAGATTCAGTTGATTTTAAATGTAGAAATCGTTAACCATTACACGACATTATGAGTTAAATGAATCATTAGTACAAGTTAAACGGGAAATAACGCTACGAAGTTCTTTTTAATAAACCGAAACGTCTGTTAAACTGCATAGTTCCACGAGTGGTAGACTATCACATCGAGAATATACAGGTTAAAACTGCGAATTCTGCAAATATGTCAGGTTTATATTTGTACACCAAAATAACAAAAAGCAACATGACAGTACACACACAGACAATTTCTGACAATGGAATGTTCCTGTTTCGATTGAAAATGATTTACGCCAACAGCATGCATCGTCTTAGGCACAGAACATAGCAAAGTTTGCAAAAATCGATGAAATTAGTATAAGTGCGAAGAATCCTTGAAAAGAAGCTAGTATAAGAGCCCAACTTATGTTTTAATAATAACTTCATCCCCACGTCGCCACAAGTAAAAAACGTACAATAGGTCTCAATTCAATCTCAAAATATGCCAAGCATTTACTTTCTAAAAATCTTTGAATGACTTCAGCGCATTAACTGTGGACATAAAATCACTAGTTTATGAAATTTAATATGGCCATCTACCTGCATTTTTTAAAATTACTACGTCATAATATTGACTGGAAGATTTTAATTTCAAGCATGCTGTCTAGTCTGTCGCCCATATGGATACTTTTGATCACTTTAATAGCCTTTTGGCTGAAATCAGCATAACTTAATAATAAGAATGAAAGTTAGCCAATGTTACCGTTCATTGTATTGATCGTTGTGAAGATCGACTTTATTCTCTTCGTTCGTGTTAATTTTAGTTTTCGGACAATCGTTACCATTACCGTTATTAAAACCATATATAATCATTTAATTAAAGGTTGCGAAATTGATATCAACACCAATCAATACAAATATCACTCTTGGAATTCAGTGGCGTCTGAACAGTGTGGCAAAATTGAGAAAATATCAGCTTTTTTACTCAAACCAATCAAATAGCGACAATTGCACCACCCCAAAGCCGTCCACAATTAGTTTTTCTAAAGTACGTGAATTGTAAGTACGTTTATTATATAAACAAAGCAGTATTTTTTGTCCAAATATGGTAACGAATAAAGTGTATGAACTCTCGTTTCATGTCATACTAGTTCTTTGTTTCTTTTTAAACTTTAAAAGCCCGCTTGCGATCTGCGCTTATCTAAAGATTTCATTCTTCGAATTCAGTCCAGGCAGGACACACGGCACAAACATAGAAATTTTGCACAATTGTAAATGTGGTAGTTCTATGGTCTAATTTTAATTTAGTTTACGAACAATATTTAGGTCGTAAGTTGCTAATTATAACTACATCTCCCATGGAAACGACTGTACTCCTTTCCCTGAATATTTCCAGGGCTTTCGATTGAGTTTCTTTTTCGGCGATCTAATCAACTACAAGTAATTGCTTCGAGGTAGGCTTGAAATTTATTAGTTAAAACCCCCGAAACTAACCAACGTATGTAAGGGTCGGTATTGAATTAACGAGTTCAGCCACTATCCGTTCTAAGTTCCACAGGGCTCAGTACATGGTCCTAAACATTTCAACCAAGTACTTGCACCGATTCATTTTGCGGATGACCAATAAAAGCTTTTCAAATATGCCGATTATATAGTGGTATCATTCAGTAATCTCAAGCTAATTCGCTTCTTCAATTGCCCAGCCAGTATTTTTGCTACAGACAAACATTGGTGTAATTATTTCTAAATTAAATCCTAATAAAATCAGCTTAATGAAACTTAGTCATGATGCTACTATACCTACGTCAAATCCCAACCTCTCTTTTTCTCTCGAAAACAAGATGATAAACACATCTGCAAGTGACATAACTTCCGCAATATCCGCTGGTCAGTGAGATAATAATGCTCTCCTCGATCTCATCAACCTGACGTCTATTAGATGAGCGCAGTTCTATTAGTTCCTCCCTGAATATATCTAGGACAACTCCCAATAATAAATCAGACATGGTGAACCCATGTATGATCCTTTATTATCGAAATTTAGAATACAAACTACATAAAAACGCCATTGTATATAGGCTTTGAATATCACTCCTGAACACTATAAATCTCATTAACGATAAAGAATCCACGAATTAACTAAATAATAATACATCCACTATATATGTATGTATATATAGAGAAAGACACAAACATACATTATATAATGCTTATATAATGACGGACTAACATAAATATAATTAGGTGTTATGACAATAATGGTTGAACATAAAAAAGTGTGCTCCCAAAGACTTCACACAATAGACGTAGAAATAGCCATAATTTACATACCAACGGTTCTTGGTTCTATTTGAAACAAAGAACCATCTCATGAATTCAAAGCAGAGTATTCAGCCGTTCGTTGCCTCACTTTGGATTCACGATCAGCATCCAACAATGCTTTATTAATTGATAATATAGTCGCTTCATACAAACGAGTCATCGCGTTAATGATTACGACACTAATTTTCTTACTGGTTCTAAATTATCTACATAGTTATTCTAACGATGTATAGTTGCAATTCATCACTACACTCACTAATAAATACTCCTTTATTTTGATTTTGATCTTGACGGTTTCAATCACCAGGCGAGATGATGCCACTAGCAAAAGAAAATGTGCATTTTACAAAAAATTAATGGCAACCGTTCAAAATTATAAACTATGAGGTTGTTTGGACTGATTAAATACATTGACAAATTTCTGAAGTAAAATAATCATTGTGCGAGATGATTTTGATAATAGCTTGTCAATACAATTATATCGCACAATAAGCACCTTTTTACTTTTTACTATATGTAAAGTGAGTTAATATTTTTTATTCGTTTGTCTCCAATCGTATAGGTGGATAGTCTCTACCGCCAAGTAATTTATTTTTACAAATTTTGGTATTTAAAAATAGAAAAAGCTAGTCACCGTTGCACATACTTTTCTATATAATTCTACCATGATTTACATACTAGTATTTTTCTTATCGTGGCTGGGTGGCATTTTCGGCCAAATAAAAATTTATCATTCTTATATAATCAATTACTATGAAACACATATACCTGTGCTCAGACATCCATTTATGACATCGAAATATCCTTGGCTCATCATTTTAAATAAAATGGATCGCGAACGTTTATCCAACGCATGATCTGTTGTAGCGCGATCGCTCTTATCACGTCTTTGATGAGGAAACTTTGGATTAAAATCAACTTTATTTATAAATTTATGATACAAATTATTTGAGCTTTTGCATTTTGAGGGCTCGTCCAAGTCATCGTCGAACTCTAGGTAACGGACGCTGTCAGCTGCCGGGGTCATTTATAACAACAATTACATAAAATAAAATATGAATATCGTCAAATAATATGTAAAAACATAATATATGATTTAAAGCATAACAACAACTTTGTTGTGTTACTCTGGAAAAAATATGCATTACATGTACCCTTGTCCTCCTTAAAAATAAATTTAAATATTCATAAAAATAATTAGTATAAAATATGACCCCCGCAAAATTAAGTAATCCAACTATCAATGTGAGACAGAAAAACAAAAAACCAGCAAATATTATGAAACGGGACACATTAAATCTCTTACGCTTTAAAATTTAATTCAGATGTTAAGCGCAATTTTATTCACTGATACTGGGCTAATAAGATTGCATGCAATCTTCTCTGATTATTGTCTAATCGTGTGCTATCATAAATTTTCCGTATTTTAATAGAATTGTAACGACACAAAGAATTTGCCGACATATTGCGTAAATTAAATTCAATTCGATTTAAACTGCACCAATGAGAAAAAAGCGAAACTTGCCGTTATCTAATAGTGTGAAAGTAGCCATATGTTTCTATCATATGGCTATTTAAGCACGGTAGATTTACCATGCAGTTCAGTTGTAGCGCTTGCCTTCTTCTCTGCGCTACGTGTGCGTGCTGCCTGCTGTCATAACCTACACTGATATTGGATTGGCTTCACCAACATTGGCGACATCAGTAATGCCAATCTTTTTGCTGTTAAACTAGAGAGACGAGCCAATTAATGCCGAACTTCAACGAAGTTACTCAGCGAGATTACAACGCCACAACAGAAAGAACCACAACCCATGTCAACCCGAGCTGGTCACAAGAGTCTAGGAGTACTTCTGGACGTCATCACACTTACGGAACTTATCTGCATTTGCCAGAGAACGCAAGACCGGACCTGTTAAGGGCCCCCTAACAGTACATAACACTTAATTTTATGGCACTCTAACCAAGTTTGTAACGTCTTACGGTATTTACATTAAGCTGGGGCGTTTACAAAATTGGCGACCGCGCCAGGATACTGAGTAATGCACTGTAAACGCCCCGGCTTCAAGTAAATGCTGTACGACGTTACAAACTCGGTTAAGGTGCTCTGAATAGAGATTTGTTATTGATAGGGGGACCTTAAGAGGGCCTGGTCCTGCGTTCTCATGAATTATTCAGAGTGTGAAGATGTCCTAGAGCCTTGAGTGGACTCTGGTTGTTGTTGCTCCCGTGGTCGAGTTGTTTTCACGATGTGGATAACGTCGTTCAGGTTCTGCAATTAATTGACTCGTCTCGCTGGTTGTACCGCAACAAGATGAGTCACGGATGTAGCCAATTGTTGGTGAAACTATCAAATCACCAGCGTAGGTATTGACAGCCGACAGAACGCACACGCGTAACGCAAAGCAGAATGCAAATGCGACAACTGACTTGCATGGTAAATTGCCGTGCTTAAATAGCATGATATGTCTACTTGCACACTATTGGTTAAACGGCAAGTTTCGCTTTTTTCTCATTGGTGCAACGTAAATAAAATTTAATTTAATTTACGCAATATGTCGGCCATTAATTTGTGTCGTTACAACACTTTCCTCTCTGAAAAAAAGGAAAAAAATTCCTCTCTGCGAGGCTAGATAAGAAATGCATGACAGAGTTCGAACCAAGTTAAGCAAAAATATGATGAACCATAAATGCTGGGCTAAAATATGCTTGTTGGTTGCTTCAACAATGATATGATGCCACGTAACCACTAGGAATTGCTACAGAAATTGTTAGCTCTAGTGGTCGGTCATACCATGTGATGCAAAATAGAGCAGTGCAAGTTTTGGGAGCCGCAGCGTGAAGATTTCGAGGTAAATCGACTCTGAATTTGCCAGGTTTAAGTTAAAACCTAAGCAGGTTGGATCGTTGTCAATGTGTTTGTATAGGATCATAGGAGCTAGAGTGCTCGACGTTGTGGTCATGACATTTGTAGAGTGGTCTTTGTGCAATTGATAGAGTTGAGATATGCATTGAAAGTGGCCTGTACCATGATATGAAGCTGATCACTACTTAGTGTTGATACACGAAAGCGTTAGCTCTAAGTAGCTGGTCATACCAAAATAGGCAGTGTAATGTCATGTGTGAGAAATACATTATAATGTAAAAATATATACATTAAAATCAAAGGTAACTGCATAAAAATATGTACACGAACATTGCCTCAGAGATGGCATAATACCAAAGAACTGTTCAAAAATGCTACACAATTGTTAGCTAAGAACAGCTGGTTAATGCCACGTGAGACAAATATGAAAAATAACGTAAGGTTATACAAAATTGGATATTGAGATTGTGGGCAGACGGAGCCTGAGACGTGTGTAGAAGGTTGAACGCTCTCAGGATCAGGTGGTTCGATAAACGGTTTCAACCTGTCTATGCTTACTGATGTCGGTGTAGCGCCTTGCATAATAATGAAGTATTTTGGTTGTCTGAGCAAAATCGGGTAAGGATCGCGATACTTTGGCTGTAGTGGTGCAACAGCATTATTGTTGCGAACGAGTACTCTCTTGCAGCTGTGGAGCTGTGGGTGAACGAAGACTGGACGAGGCGTATGTCTCGGCTGCTGTTCGGACATGTTACCGAAATGAAGTCGAAGGCGGGTAGCTTCGTCTTGTGGGTCATCTTGTGCCGGTAGTAGACGTGAGAGCTGACTAGGCAGGCGTAGATCCATGCCATACAAGAGTTGTGACGCAGATGTTTTAATGGATTCACGAGTACGGGAACGCATGGCAAGCAGAACTAAAGGTAGTGCATCGGCCCAGTTGCCATTAATGGACGAGGATGCTAAAGCAGCTTTGAGTTCCCCATGCATTCTCTCTACCATGCCATTAGCTTGGGGATGGTAGGCAGTCGTCTGGCGTAAGATGCATCCCATGTACCGCAAGGTGGTTTTGAAACGATCAGATGAGAAGCAAGTGCCGCTGTCCGTGATGACCTCATTGGGAACACCATAATTGGATATCCATGCAGAGATAAAACCGGTAGTTACTTCGTCTGCATAAATGGTGCGAAGAGGTAATGCCGCAGGCCACCGTGTAAATCTATCGATCATAGTTAGAAGGTAGCTGAAACCTTGAACCTTTGTCAGATGAACTATGTCGATAATAGTTTAGTACTCCCATGATTTTCTGCAACTCGCTAACAGTCCTTGGTGACTTGATATTCTTGATTGAGTTCGTCTTTGACGGCAACGGTTGAATACCATGGGCCGTGATACGATGCCCTAAGAAGTCGACGGATGAAGTTGCAATCTGCGTCTTGTCACAGTTGATCTTGAGTCCGTGGTTGGATAAGCGTGAGAGGACATTTCGTAGATATTTTGCATGAGATTCTAGATCTGGAATGAATACCATAATGTCATCGAGATATGACATACAATAAGCAGAGTCGTCGCCAAGTATGTTGTCCGTGAATCGTTGAAATGTCTGAGTAGCACACTGAAGTCCAAAAGGCATGTAAAGATATTCGAAAAGGCGAAATGGAGTGATGACTGCAGTTTTCTCGATATCCTCTGGTGCTACCGGGATATGATGGTAGGCTTGTCTGAGGTCAATCACTGAGAATAAATTGCTGCCGTTGAGTTTTTCAAGTAAAGTGTTAATATTTGGAATAGGATATACATCAGATTTTGTCACTGAATTTAGCTTACGGTAGTCTCCGCAGGCTCTGTACGATCCGTTTGATTTAGAGACTAAATGCAGTGGTGACGCCCATGAACTTTTCGATGTTCTGATGATTCCCTCTTCCAAAAGCCTTGAGAATTCTTCTTGGGCAGCTTTCAACTTAGCAGGAGCCAGTGGTCGCTTATTGAGTGCAATAGGTTGTCCTTCTGTGACGATATGATGCATCGTGTTGGAGACTCGTAACTCTGACTTGTTAAGATCGAAAAGCGATTTGTATTTTCGAAGAGTTGCTGATATCTCTGCTGAATGATGCACTGGGGTTGGTTGAATGACCTGTAGCTCCAAACGCTCGGAGTCAAGTGTCCAAAAATGTTGTTCAATTCCTGTGGAGGGGTCGATGACCTTTTGAATGGCAAGATCAACAATGAGCCGAAATTTTAGAAGGAAATCAAGGCCTATTATATTATGTGAGACCTTGGCAATGATGAAGTTGTGGGTAAATTCACGTCGTAGACATATGTTGAGTGTGCGGTACCGGCAGCCATAAGTTGGTATGGGCTCGCCTGTGGCTGTTGCGAGAAGAACGCCTAGCGACATCTCGGCCATTGAATCACCCTTGAGAACTGAGACTGCCGCACCTGTGTCTACGATGAACTCTTCGCCAGTTTTGAAATCCAGAAGGTGCAGAAGCTCGTTGGGCTGTTTGGCCGGGTCATGCAAACTATCAGGCTGGTGATTGCGACCGGCATTGTCTGTTTGGTTCTCTATGTGAAAAATTCGGCGTGGACGAACAGAGTCGACAGGGATGTCGGATTGTAGTTGGCTTCTTCCCTGTAGCGCCGTTGATGCCGTAGATGTGAAGAAAGTACGGTCTTCTACCTCCTGCGTCAGACGTTTCCCGATATTGATGCACCCTTGTGCCTGCGGTCTGTTGTCCTTTCCGTCAGCTGTGGAAATTGACACTCATTCGGAAATTCTTCGGAACAACAAAGACAGACTTGGCATGAATAAAAAACTTCTGGTGGTTATAACACTAGTTCTTTGGGGCATACTTATTAAAGGATTGCGGAGATCTTGATCGCCGCCTACCGTTATAATTGGGCTTAGGAATGAATTTGGGTCGAGCATTCACTTGATTTAGCTCGGATTTTGTAATGGCCAATCCTTCTAGAACTTTAGCCATGTTCGCCACTGTCCTCTCTAAAGAGGAGAGTCTATCATCTTTCGGGGGTGAAGAAAAGGATGATGGATTCACTTTGGGTTCCAAAACCCTATATTCTAACTAACATCTCTCAGAAAAGTCATCTATAGAGAGAGTGTTGGGGAGCTGTCTGGCAAAGAGTTTTAATGTTTGTGGAAGATTGTTAATGAAAACAACCTTAGCCTCATGGTCAGAAATGTTGGTTTTATACCAACGTTTCCGTAATTCTCTCAATATTTCGATGGGGCCAAGGTTTGGCATGTCTAACTGTGCATATTTGTTTATTATCTGCTCAGTCTCTGTGGGCCCAAGCAAGGATTCTACCTCGTTTTGTAGGCCCAAAATGGGATTAGGTAGCTTCCTAATGGCCTCAAGCTTAGGATAAATCCATCGCTGCAATTCAGAAGGTAGTTTAGCAAAAACGAATAAATTTATAAGCAATATGAAAATATATAAATATACTTTAACGAAACGCTTACCCAAAAAAAGCTTCTACAGTTGAATGAGCTCAGAACAAAAGCACGTAACAGTAACTGCTTCCAAAAATCCGCAATTGAGCCTGTCGAGTACGTACGTTATCGTTTTGTACGTAGGAAAGATGAACAGAGGCCCCGTTGGCCTTTGATGCCAATGTATTCTTATTATTATATCCCCAAAAAAATTCAACACAAATCCACGAATATATATATACCCAACAAAATTCCCAGAAAACCACGATTAGGGTAAAAAAAACGCAAATGTTAATCTATTTTAATCCCAAATAAATGAAAAAGGAAGTCAATTTTATTTATACCAAAAAAATCAGAACAATAATCAATATCCTGGCGCGGTCGCCAATTTTGTAAACGCCCCAGCTTCAAGTAAATGCCGTACGACGTTACAAACTCGGTTAAGGTGCTCTGAATATAGATATTGTTTTGATAGAGGGCCCTTAACAGGGCTTGTTCGTGCGTTCTTTTGAATTATTCAGAATGTGAAGATGTCCTAGAGCCTTGGGTTGACTCTGGCTGTTGTTCCTTCTGTTGTCGCGTTGTAATCACGATGTGGAAAACTTAGCTCAGGTTCTGCAATTAATTGGCTCGTCTCGCTGGTTGTACCGCAACAAGATGAGTCACAGATGTAGCCAATTGTTGGTGAAACAAATCAAATCACCAGCGTAGGTATTGACAGCCGACAGAACGCACACGCGTAACGCAAAGCAGAATGAAAATGCGACAACTGACTTGCATGGTAAATTGCCGTGCTTCAATAGCGTGCCATAGTAATATATCTCTACTTGCACACTATTGGTTAAACGGCAAGTTTCGCTTTTTTCTCATTAGTGCAACGTAAATAAAATTGAATTTAATTTACGCAATATGTCGGCCATTAATTTGTGTCGTTACAGCACTGTTTTTTTTGTATAAATAAAATTGACTTTCTTTTTCATTTATTTGGGATAAAAGTAGATTAACATTTGCGTATGCGTTTTCTTTACTCTGATCATGGTCTTCTGGGAATTTTTGTTAAGTATATATGTTCTCTCTTAAAGTCGTGGTCTTCTGGAATATTGTTGGATACATATGTTCTCTCTAAAGTCGTGGCCTTGGGAATTTTTTTGGGTATATCCTCTTTTCAATTTTCCTACGTACCAAACTGCACCGTACGTATTCGACAGATTCAACTGCGAAAGATTTCAACTGTGGAAGCTGTTAGTTCCTACGTACAAAACTGTGCTTTCGGATTTGATCGCATTTTGCTTGTGGGGACACTGGTGGCAAATCACCTCTTCCTTCTTTGATGATGGCTTCCTCTTGAGCTTTCACCTTTCACTGTTGATCTTCGAATGTTGATCAGATTTCATAGCTTGTCCCACTTGAGACTTCATTTCCAGTCTCATCTTCAGGGTTGACACAATACGCACAGGAGTAAAACACAACTTGTGCGTATTGTGTCAACCCTGAAGATGAGACTTGAAATAAAACCACAAAAATTAGGACAAAGAACAATGGAAAATCTTGATCCAACGTCATTTTCAGACAATCAGCTAATTGAAGGCTTAAAGAAGAAGGGACAAGTGAGAACCCATCAATTGAGGCCAAAAATTACATCATCTGAAGATGAAGGAAGTTCAAGATTTTACCGACCTATGAGTGCTACCAATTGTCCCACACAAGCAAAATGCGGTCAAATCCGAAACAAAAAGGACAGCACTGAGACAACAAATACATCTTTTAAAACTGTGCTTTGTTTTGTGAAGGAACTAATTCATCTGTGTTCTGCGCTCATCTCTCGACAGGTTCAACTGCGTAAGATTCTCTTTCAACTGTGCAAGCTGTTAGTGGGTAAGCTTTTCGTTTAAAGTATATTTATACATTTTCATCCTGCTTATAAATTAATGCTTTTAAAATCCCGTAAGATTATTAGAATGTCGGGTCCAATTTTAGATATTGATGTTCCTGTTTGGAATGGAGATAGTGAACTATTCTTTATGCCCAAAGACACCTCATTCTCCCCGTTTCCAGATTATGGCAGTCATCAAAAACATTCAAAGGTTTTTGCTAAACTACCTTCTGAATTGCAACGACGGATTTATCCTGAGCCTGAAGCCATTAGGAAGCTATCTAATCCCATTTTGGGCCTACAAAATGAAGTAGAAACCTCGCTTGGGCCCACAGAAACTGAGAAATTATTAAATAAATACGCACAGTTAGACATGCTAAATCTTGGCCCCTTCGAGATTTTTAAGGGAATTATGGAAACGTTGGTATAAAACCAATATTTTTGACTATGAGGCTAAGGTTGTTTTTACTAACAAACTTCCACAATCATTAAAAATATTCGCCAGACAACTTCCCAACTCTCTCTCTATAGATGACTTATTTGGGAGATGTGAGTTAGAATATAGGGTTTTGGAACCTAAGGTGAATCCGTTATCCTTTTATTCACCCCCGCATGATGATAGGCTTTCCTCTTTAGAGAGGACAGTAGCGGACATGGCTAAAGTTGTAGAAGGATTGGCCATAACGAAATCCGAGCTAAATCAAGTGAATGTTCGACCCAAATTCATACCTAAAACTAATTATAACGTTAGGCGGCGATCGCGATCCCCGCAATCCTTTAACAGATATGCCCCAAAGAACTGGTGCTATAACCACCAGAAGTTTTTTTATTCATGTCAAGTCTGTCTCTGTCTTTCCGAAGAATTTCCGAACGAATGGCAATTTCCACAGTTGACAGAAAGGACAACAGAACACAGGCGGAGTGGTTCATCAGGATCGGGAGCCGTCTGGTGCAGAAAAAAGAAGACCGTACTTTCTGCGCATCAACGGCATAAACGGCGTCACATGGTAGAAACCAATTACAATCCGTCATTCCTGTCGACTCTTTTCATTCACGCCGAATTTTTCACAATGAGAGCCAAACGGACAACGCCAGTCGCAATCACCAGCCTATTTGTTTGCATGACCCGGCCAAACAGCCCAACGAACATCTGCACCTTCTTGATTTCAGAACCGGCGAAGAATTCATCGTAGACATAGGTGCAGCAATCGCAGTTCTCAAGGGTGATTCAATGGCCGAGATGTCGCTTGGCGTTCTTCTCGCAACAGCTACAGTCGAGCCCGTACCTACTAATGGCTGCCAGTACATTTAAAATCATTCGCGTGCAAAAAGAAAAGTACCATAGATCTTATTTTAATTTTCTCTGTAATAAGTTCATATTTGCGTTTTTCTAAATCGTTAATCAATGTATCCATTATTTTCAAAGTCAGTTCATGTTTAAGAGATCTACCTTTAGCATTTAAATGAAATGGCAATTTAAATTTAAAACTTTTAGGAATTAAGCAATATTTTAAACATATTTTAATAAAAAGAATATATTCCCATTGCCTTACTTTTTTTCTTGACGTGGTGATACCAATTTTGCAGCTTCACTGACATAGCACTGCATTTAGTACCTAAATAAACTATAAAATAAACATGTTGCGCGACAGAGAATATATTAGTCACCTTTATCTCGTGTTGTGATACGAGTTGTTTGTATCCGTTTTCTACATGATGTTTCCATATATTTGGACCTCCGTATATGGAGGTGTTTTGCAATGGAAAGCACATCACACAAACGATTTGACAATCCATATTACAAGTGGAAAATATTAGCTTAAACTGCCACATTTATACTTGTTATTATATCTCTCAAGCACAATGTTGTTTTATTACTAAGTAAATGTATGCCAAATTGGTTTGTGAATTTTTCTGCATGTGTACACTAATCGAAATGAGATTACACTGATTTAATAAAAAATACTGACGATTCATTATTTAGGGCTACGTCATGCATTTGTATATGTGTTCTTGTTTGTTTTAGATTGACGAATAATCAATCACTACATTGGTCTTTTTTCCATGGTGTTGAATTCCGAAGCATCATTGATGACTAAAAAGAAATCAAATATGCATCAGCTTTTGTCACAGAGTTTACATTGCGATAATCCTCACTGGTACTATATGATATGTTTGATTCATAGACCAATTGGAATGGTGATGCTCAAGAATTCTTTGATGGTTTTATGCTACTTTCATCTGATTGTCTTAAAAAGTATTTCCCTTAGCTTTTAGTTGAACTTTGGTTAACTGACTCTCAATAAGTGAATTAGGCAGTCCTATTATATTACTATAGTGCATTGTATTGGTGACATAAATCTGATTTTCCGATATCGGACAATGTATTGCGTTCTCAAAGATCTGTTGACGTTTAATTTGAAGGATGCACCGGGAAAGTCTGTATGCCTTGTAAACCATACCTCTGGAAGAAAGTGTCTTGAAACGTTGCCCAATATCGATGGGGATGTTCTTTAAATTTGGATATCGAGAGTAAGCCCATGTGTTAACAGAAAATAAAGACATAAAATGTTGCGTGATTTCGTGGCAACGATAAAGTTGTGAGAAAGTTCACGTCGTAAGCCAATATTAAGAGACCAATGAAAATAACTGGTGGAAATGGGCTCACCTGCGGCTGTTGGGAATACTTCTCATAAATATATTTTGGCATTGGGGTCACCCTTGAGAACTAAAACTGTTGCACATGGATTTACGATTTATTCATCTCCAGTTTTAAAATCTCGAAAGTGTAGTTCATTGGGTTGTTTATATATATGCAGGTCGGCAGAACATTTATTATGGTTTTATTGGTTACACTCTCTTTGAGGAAAATTAAAATCAAACTTAATTAATCAAAATGAACAACAGCAAGATGCATTTGAAAAATGATTTCAACTCTTTTGTACGAAGAGTATAAGCTGTCAATTTGTGGCTTGGTGGCCAGCCATGAAGGAAACTAGCACTTGTTTGGTAAATTATCAGAACTGTGCAAGCAACTTCGGCATGTAAAAAATTATTTTGATTGATTATGACACAAATTGTTTTAAGAACGTCGACTAAACAATCGAAGTGATCTAGATTCACGTTTGTAATGGTATGTTCAATTTGAACGGAAAATTTGAACTATGGTGTTATTAACTTTCGCTTGGTCTATAAAGAATCATTCAAAGATTTGAGTTAAATCTTAAAAAGATCTATCTAAAAGGGAAACATTACTGTTAACATATGAGATACTTACGAATGGACACATAGCTTACGCTAGTTTGAGGATATTTATGATTGAAAGTTGCTTAGAGGCCAAAAAATAAGTACAGAAAAAGCGATTAAACGGACTTAAATAAAAACTTACAAATGTAAAACATGTGCCATGTAATTTGTTAGTGCTGATAACAGAGCGCATATAGTAAAATGAATTGCCTCTTAAAAATAAATTTGTTAACTAGACACTTGAAATTTAACAAAAACAGCTACCAGAGATTTAACTGTTGGAATATAGAACAGAAACATTTACTTTTAATAAAGTTCAAATAATTGAAGTGGGCCTTGCAAAAACAACTACTATCACGTATTGCCCCACTTAACAATATTAAAATTTTTCGTCGTCTTCTTTTGGAAATACTACTTTAAAAAATACCAAACTGTTTTCACGGATTAAACAGACATGCAAAATCAGATGATGCACACAATAATAAAATGCTAATAAAGTTGCATTGACAATTTTTGTCATGAGCGTTTCTGAGTATTATCAATGTGTGTATATCCAGAAATCCTGCTAGACACTAGCTCTATGTGTCCTGTTCATTGGCTGGCGAATCATTGAGCAGATGCACTTTAACATGTAGAATTGTCGGCGCAGAATGTTTTAGTTGGTGTTCGAAAACTATCACTAATCTTCTTAATAGTCTTCGGTAACAGCGAGATGGCTGGCACACGTAGAAATACAATTATTCGATGATCGATTATGTATGGCTAATGCACAACAACAATAAGGTTGGCGGGACGGAAGGATAACTGAATTAGTGACACAGCCTGTTAAGCACAAGTAGAGCAATCGGCGTAGATAATCATTGCATTAGAAAATGCGACAACAGTCACTGGTAGCAAGCAGAGCAGAATGTGGTGCATGGTAACTGAATCGCGCAAATATATACGTGCGAATTCGGATTTAAATTTTCAAAGGATTAATGTGTTCTAGGCAATACAATTAAACAAAAATTGATCGCATGGATGGTGGTAACAATTATTTACATCAAGTGTGCGAGCTTGAAGTAAACACCAATCCCATTCACTGAACCAGTCATCGAACTACATAGCAAAACTAACGCCTTTCGCACGCACTGACGCATTTCATCTTTCCATGTTCACAATCATAGTAGAAAGGCAAAATGACTAGCGATAATCAAACCGCTTTGCATATATGTGGAAAACATATTCAGATATGTGGATCTCCTATCTAGTAGTCTTGCATGCATTTTACTTGACTGAAAATGGTGGCTGCAAAATTTCTACGAAGTCACGAACATTAAATGTTTGCAGCTTTTGCCTCACACACATATATAGGCAATTAAATTAAGCAATACTTGATGACACGGGTGGTGGCAACAATTCTTTAAATCAAATTTGCGCAATCAACTATAGTTTAACTATATTACCTATATATGTGTGTGGCGAAAGTTGCAAATATTTAATATTCGTGATTGCATAGAAATTGTGCAGCCGACATTTCCAGTCAAGTACAATTTATGCGAATATATTAGATGCAAGATCCATCTTTCTAAATTTGCTTTTCACATAAATGCAAAACTGTTGAATTCTCGTTAATCAGTTTTCCATTTTACTCTGATGATAATCGTGGAAGGTTGAAACGCTTTAGTGCGTGTGACTGGCGCTAGTTTTGCTTTGCTGTTTGACGACTTGTTAAATACAATGAGATTGGTGTTCACTTTAGGCTCGTAAATTTGATTTAAGGAATTGTTTCCACCACCCGCACAATCAATTATTGTTTAATTGTATTGCCTACATATGAGTTTGCGACAAAAGCTGAAAACAGTTAATGTACGTGACTGCATAGAAAATGTGGAGCCGACATTTTCAGTTAAGTAAAATGTATGCGAGGCTACTAGGTGTGAGATCCACATATCTCATTTGGCTTTCCATATATATTCAATGCGGTTTGATCCTCGCTATTCAGTTTGCCTTCGTACTCTGATCATGCACATGGAAGATCGAAACTCGTCAGTGCGTGCTACTGTCCGTAGTTTTGCTGTGTTGTTCGACAAATGGTTAAATATAGAATATAGAATATATAGAATATAGAATATAGAATATCTTTATTTGGATTCAAACCACACATATTCCATCAAATAATAAAATTGGAAATTGTACAATATATATTAAAATAATTATCACATCACAATAATTGTGCAATTAATCTCATGTAGATAGGTATATCTCACTAGTTGTACAATACAATATATCAATATCAGAAAGTTTGACTGAAAAGAATAATATATACATCATCAAATTAGGAAAAATTAAGGTATAATTCGAGTGTAACATTATGCAAAAATTGAGAACCATGACTAGCAATTGATTGTATGTAATGTTAACTAATTTGAAGATATAGTGCATAACATTTCAATTATAATAATACAAAACTTGGAAATAAAAATCTCAATAAAATCTGTTTCCGATAACAATTATCCTTGTCTTTTATTCAACCATGAGAAAGTATTATCATAATCAAAAAAATAAAAGATATCAGCAGGATTGCAGACATTTTCAAGTTCAGTAGATAAAGTTTTAATAGACATCTTAGACGGAGGCATTTCTCTAAGCCCCTTCGGCAATTGGTTATAAATTTTGTAGATTTTCGAGAAAGAGAATAACTTGCTCGCTACAATACAATGGGATTGGTTTTTACTTCAAGCTCGAAAAATTGATTAAGAGAATCTTGTGCTTTCTCATTTGTGCAGCGTATTAAATTTTGAATTTAATATTGAAAAAATGTCGGGGAATTAATTTGAGCCGTTACACAGGTGTAATTAATTTTTGTGGAATGGAATTATTTGCGTACAGCAGCAACATGGCACCAGCGTATCTAATTCGCAGATTATCAGATTTTTATCACTGGATCATCCCGTCGTTTTCATCCTGATTAATCTATCGAACAAGTTATAAATCATTTCATGTCAACAAATTCTCTACTTCAATCGGTTTTAATTTTTATTGCGCCTACGTACTTCTCTAACAGCAATTGTTTTTATATCATATTATATGTTCAATTTGTGGTGGCTGATATTTAGTAACACACGGCTCCGCGTTACAACCAAACGATGTTGACAAATACAGTGCTCTTTAAGGTCAAATAATCTTACTCGGTTCTTACACAATATTTCTCTTAACTGTGATTTTACACGAATTTCATCCATTTATTTTCAGTGACAACTTTTAACAATGACTATGTTCATATCATCATGTATTTTCAATCGGTTGCATATATTCATTTCAATTCAGACATTTGTGAAAGAATAATTACTTGTGTGCAAAATATGCTACTTTATAAACAGCGTTCATTTCGCTACCATCTAGTACATGGACAATTTTGTTTAACTGTGACTTGTGCAGAAGACATTCATCTTTGTGAATAATGTTTTTATTACTTGCCGTCTAGAGTACGGACAATTTAGTTTGACTGTGACTGGTGTTTAAGACATTCCTTTGAATTAAAATTTAATTTTATTTCCGTCTAGAGTACGGTCAGTTTGGATTACTTATGATTCCACACGCGGTGTTTATTACAATACATATGTGATCATTCGCATTGGTCTTCTCTCATCACCTATCGGGAAAAAGCCGGGGATTAATCACGTGCACGAATCTCAACAGCCGCTACCAAACTTATGTAGGGAATAATAAATCTCGCAAAAGTCCCCTACAATTTAATACAATTAGCAAATTTACCAGCGATAATTGGTTCTAAATTTTTGGATCAATCGGTAGAAGCAGATGTTGGTAAACGTGTTGTTATAAACGGTCGAGTTTGCAAATTCGCTGATGATTTGAAAATAATCTTTCCAATTGATCCAAATAATGTCAAATTCTCCAAAAATAATGTGACACTAGATTTGTATGATTTAAGTAGATATTTGTTAACACTAGAGCTGAGAATAAACAGTAAAAAGACGAGAGCTTTAAAAATAGGTAACAGAGCAGAATTTAATTATGTTTATTTGCATGATGCTGAAATTAATGATGTTTTTGAGATTAAACTTATGCAAGAAATTAAGGATTTAGGCATAACTATTCATTGTACGGCTTCTGCTGAGAGACATATTGAAAGGATAGTAGGCAGTGCCAAGAACAGATGGGCATTAATAAATAGAAATATTATATCGCATGAAATAAAATTTAAAATGTTTATAATATGGATTAGACCGATACTAGAATATGCTGCCGCTACTTGGAATCCCTTAACAAAGGGGTTGTCTAATAAGATAGAAGCTGTACAAAGAAAAGTTGTGAAACAAATTAGTTCTATCTCCTGCACTATATACGCCACTAGATTACAGTTTGTATCATTGCATCCTTTATGGTTTCGGAGAATGTGCTATTGCATAAAAGTTTTCCATTCGAACCAGTGGTCTGGTGCCTATATGAATCCCATAAGAAAGAGTCATGAAATTGGAACTAGATCTGGTCATTTTGCAATATCTCCACCATTGGTGGGGAATGTTGCGAGCAAGCTATTCTCTTTTTCAAAAATTTACAAAATTTACAATCAATTGCCAAATGGGCTTAGAGAAACGCCTTCAACTAAAATGTCTTTTAAATTTTTATCTACAGATTTAGAAAAATTGTTCAATCCTGCTGATATTTTTAATTTTGATTATGATAATACTTTCTCATGGTTAAATAAAAGACAGGATTAATTGTTTTTCAGCAAAATAATTTCTCGAGATTCTATCTTCAAATTTTGTATTATTAAAACTGAAATATTATGCATTATATCATCTTGTTAATCAACAATGCACACAATCAATTATTAGTCATGGTTTCCTTTTTTTCTTACAAAATGTTATACTCGAATTATAACTTAAATTTTCCTAATTTTGATGAAGAATCTATCACTGTTTACAGCTGAACTTTCTGATGCTGATAAATTGTACAGTACACCAAATTGCACATATATATGTGATGTGATATATTTTTATATTGTACATTTTCTAATTTTATTATTTGATGGAACATGTGTGGTTTGAATCCAAATTAAGATATTCTATTCTATTCTATTCTATTATCATTAAACATTACAGATCACGTGTGTTTTATATTAATTTAAAAAAATTAAATCTCTTTACGTGTTTTTATTTTACACTTTTTAATGTCCCGTAAGCTACTTCCAAACATGAATATCCTCAAACCTAAGTTAGTTCAGGGTTCATCCACCAGTCCTACATCTGATAACGTTAGGCTACCGTCTTAAGTGGGAACTCTCATATTTGACTAAAGTCAATGAAAGGTACGTTATAGACACAGCAAATGCTAATAAAACCACGAATTAACGCCATCCAAAACAGTTAAAATGACTATCGAGATCCCTTGATCCTTCAGTCGTTAATCTCCAAAAAATTGGTGCCATAACCATAAAAATTACATCATGACTTTTAAAAATTGCCCGCACTCTTTGGTGAATTTGGCGAACGGTTTTCAGTTTCCTTCATTGGCTGACCATACGCAGAATCATAGGAACAGTGCATATTATTCATACACACAAAAGATAATCAATTTTAAACGTCCATTGACGAAGTTTTCGCTGCATCCATACGTCCGAGTAGACGTAAACCCGAAGAAAGTAAAACCAATAATGTCACGTACAGTGACCAGCCTATTTATCTATATGGCCTGGCCAGGCAACGCAATGAAATTCTGTATCTTCTCGAGTTTAAAACTGGGGAGGAATTCTCGTGGACACAAGTGCAGCAGTTTCTATTCTCAATTGTGAATTCATGGTCTAGATATCTCTAGGAATTCAATACGCAACTGCTTCGGTGGAGGACATTCCCATATATGGTTACTGTATCGCTTTCTTAACTTAGGTTTACGTGGTGAATTTTCTCACAACTTCATCGTCGCAAAGGTCTAGTACAAAACAATAGGCCTTGATTTTCTGCTAAAGCTTCAGCTAATTGATGATCTTACTAATCAAAAGATCATTGAACCCTCCATCGTATTTAAGCAAAGTTTCTAAACACATGCCCCTGACCGTTTGGTATTATGGGTCATACAATTATTTCCAGTGCATTCTTCGACAGAAATATAAACAGATTTCCAAAATTACAAGTTGTTGTTCGATCTCAACAAGTAAGAGCTACATATCTCCCACACAATGCACCATATAATCGCAACCTATCGCACTTGAGAAGAAACACCTAACCCAGCTAAACTAAAAGCTGCCCAAAAGGAGTTTCAAGACATTTGGAAGAGTAAATCATCAGACAATCGTGAGGTTCATTGGTATCACCATTACACTTGTTCTCTAAATCGAAAGGATGATACAGAGCCTGTGAAAATTATCGCAAGCCTAAATCTGTGACTAAACCCAATGTATATCACATTCCCAATATAAACACATCACTTGGAAAACTCAGTGCCAGTCATTACATTTCAGTGATTGATCTAAGAAAGCTTACTACCACATTCTATTCATGCCAGAAGATATGAAATACACTGCAGTCATCACACTTTTTGGCCTTTTTGAATACCTTCACATGCATTTTGGTGCGCTACTCAAAATTTTCAGAGTTTCATGGACAACATATTACGCGATGACACCGATTGCAGTATGTCATACCTTCAGGGCATACTGGGTTTTAGTCTAGTCCTAGACTATTATGTCAAGCATCTTAGAAAGTTTCTATCACTCTATTCGGATCACGAACTCAAGAGAAACTCTAACAAAGCGCAAGTTGTAACTGCATTCTTTAATTTCCTAGAGCATAGTATTTTATCTCAAGTTATACAGCCTTTGCCGTCCAATGCCTATTAGATGAAGGACATCTTGTCACCCAATGCATTTAGAGACATACAGCAAAATATTGGGAGCTCTCAACTACTATCGCAAGTTGCTTTCCAGCCTATCAAAACAACTTTATCCATTATATATGCATCTGCAGAATCGAAAAGGTCAAATTTGAAACTCGTTTATTTCTTGGTCGTCTAAAGACAAGGATTTACTCAGTCATCCCATCAACACGTTAGAAAAGGCCACAATGCTAACACATTTAGACTTCCAGCGACTAATTATACTCAGAATTGATGCTTCTGAATTTGCAATTGTGCCATAATTGAACAAGAGATCGATGGAGTCCAGAAGACTATTAGTTTTTTCACGCATACTCAACAATTGGTGGAAACTCGATATGACATTTTTGGACGAGAACTTCTCGCTGTCCATGACGCATTTCGCCACTTCATTAGCATCATACACAGCAGCATATTTTTTTTCTACAGATCGTGCAACTTTGGTTAGCAAACTTTGAAATGTGACTTCAATCGCCGCAAAGTACCCTGCCAGAGTAGAACAACAGCTTTCACTTCAGAGTAAATGGCAATTCGACAAATTTCATATAAAAGTCGAACAAAATATATTTGGCAGACGTACATTCCAAACCAGATGTCTTGCTACAACAACCCACGCCTTCGCCATTCTCAGTCAACGCCGTGACTCTCAATGAACCAACACTAACACAAATCCGCTTACAAACAGAACAACGTGATAACACTTATATTTAAAGATCAATAACTCGTCATCCAACCGAGTTCATATGCTGATTCTGGGAAGATTAACCAATCGTCTACTTCATGGGTATTAATCCTTACCAGCTCCCAAAGAAAGATTTTTGACTTCATTCACTCTATTTCTCACCATGATAGTAAGGCGACTGTCAAACCTTCATAGACTCAGGAAGAACGCTAAGCGATTGTTTTCCGTGAGTGCTCTATGCCAAAAGAATAAAATCACCCGACACACACATTTTATGTTGGTACATTTCCAACAACGTCTTGTTTAGCCATTGTCTACAATGACAAAGTTCATTTGATGCAGGTTCAAGGTTTTAGCTACATTCTAAATATGATTGATAGATTTATCCGAGGACTTGTAGCTTTACATCTCGGAATTATTTCTGCAGATGTAGTCACTAATGGCATTATATCTGCATGGATAGCACATTATTTTTTCTTAACAAAGTCATTACTGATAGAGGTACATGCTTCTCTTACGCTTATTTCAGAACTACATTGCGATTCATGGGTTGCATCTTACCACAACAAATCTAATGGTATGACATAAAGAATGCATAGGGAACTCAAAGAAGATTTAGTACCTAAGTCCGTTAATGGCAACTGATTCAATTCATTACCTTTAGTACACCGTTTCCGTATACGCGAATCTATCCAAACGTCTGCGTCACGATTCCTGTAAATCATAAACCTACGCCTGTCTAGTTATCTCCGATGGTTACTATCCGGACATAATGACCAAGAAGTCGAAGCTTCTCGCCTGATACTTCATTTCAGTATCATCTTTACCCAGCTTACAAGACATGCTCCTCGTCCAGTCTTCGTTCATCCGCAGCTCATTAACTGCAAGAAAGTACGTATTCGTAAAAGTTCTGTTGTTGCACCATTGCAACCGAAGAATTGCGGTCCTTTCTCAATTTTGTTTAGACATCCTAAATATTTCATTTTCCTGCAAGGCGGAACAACTATTACGGTAAGCATAGACAAGTTGAAACCTTTTACCGAACCGCCCGATCTTGACGATACACAACCTTCTACATGCGTTGTAGGCTCTATATACTTACAAACTCAATCAAGTAATAAAATACTTTGCATAACGTGTAACTGATATAATTTCTTTCCATTATTTGTTTAGTACTCCATATAATAAATTTAAATTTTTTTGTTCACCACTTGTGTCCTATTACATGTGATGTTATCACCTCATATGGTTCACGCCTGTTCCTACAATTGTATATATTGTTATGACCAACTATTTAGAGCTAACGCTTTGTGCAGCAATAATAATTAGTAACCGGTTTTAAATCATATTATAGGCAATTATCATATATACCGAAACTTCATCAGTTACGCAGTTCACATTCAAAAACGACTATCATTCAACAGAAAGTCGAGACCACAGTAGCCATTTTGGTCGTATATATATATACGATGCAATTATCATGCAGCAAATTATGCTCTATTCGCTACTTGTGATTGCTGTCGCTTTCACTGCTGCACTGCATATCTATGTCGGGTGTTCTACCTGCATTTACCTCGATGTGTTACAAATTCGGCTAGTCTTCAGTCACACCAATCTTCTTGTTGTGGCGTATCCAGTCATACGTAATTGACCATATAATAAATGTATTTGCACGTAAGCCAACCTTCGACAAGAATATTCAAGATCTTTGAACAACAGCTAACATATCATGCCTCGGATATTCTACTTGTTCACGTGTAACTGCTCAAAGGATCACCAGTCATCAAACAGGACACAGAGCTATTGTTTAGAATGACATTTGGAAATCCTTACTCTGCTAAAACTCGCAAACTTTCACAGGATTTACCTGATCTGCGTTTTGACTAACGCAGCTTTCATTGTTCCAGTAATTATCTTTTAGCAAGATATTTCGGCCCATCTTACCGTAGGCCTTCATCAGTTGCATCTCACGAAACAAATGAAGCAAGTTTTCTCATTATTGGTAACTCATTACGTACCGGCCAGAATTTTCAGCATACACGGCTCACAGCTTTTATCTGTGGAGGTTAATTGATTTATTGGACATCAAGTAACTTATCCTATAAAGATAAATCAAATTTTATTTTTGAACATATGATGTTATTGAATATTGTGTTTTTTAAAATATTGCAATTTATTTGGAAGTTTCTTTTGTACATATTGTCGAAGTTTTTGACTTGCCTTTGGTGAATATTAATAGAGTCTGTTTGAGATCTTGAGTTGCGTGGTACGCTTTGCTGCTTGGTTCTGGCTTCATACATTTTGCTAATAAATTATTGAAATTTGCAACCACCTATTCTTCCTAATACACATTATTGGGCAAGATCTCAAATTTCCTTTGGGCAATTGACTTAGAAATTTGTTTTCAAGATCTCCACAATTTCGTTCTATCATCTGCGACATTCAATGTTTCGGCGAGCCCACTCATTATATATATATATATATATATATATATATATATATTGCAAGAAATCTTATTTTAATATAATGGCAAAGTTTTTGGAAAATATTGAGGATACAGATAAATTAACAGGTGGACTAGAGAAGTGTAATTTAAAAAATAAATCTGAGGAATTCATTTGTTCTAAATTATATGATCATACCGCATATATGGGTTATCCGAGCTTGGCATATCAGAGGCTCTTCCATGTTACTGACCAATGAGCCTCTACTTATCTGTGATGTCACATAGGCTGTATTAAAGGCCACCTACAATAAATGTCCTTTACTAATCTTCATTATATACCTTTAATAAAGTTCAACGGTACTCGATTTAGGACGTCACAAAACCGTTTTTCACATTTCTAAGATTTTGACAAACATTTCAAATAATTTGTTTTGGCACTATTTTTGCTTTATTTAGTTGATCTAAAATTCTTGTAATTATTTCCGTTTAATAAACTGTGCGAAAGAAAATTTTGATTATTCGAAAAATTTACACTGAACTTTATAGTACTTTTGGTTTTTTACATACAGATAATATGTTCTAATCTAGTTTTATTTTGTAATTATGGAATATTTGCAGAAATATTTAGAAGGTATGACTTCATTTAAATATTGCAATTAGATCTAGAACATGTACCTCCATACCTTAGACAAGAATTTAAGATTATTAGATCTTTAGATCAAAAAGTGAACGACATATTAAGGGAAACTGAAAATGATCTAAATCATATTTTTCTAAACGCACAATCATTAACGAAAGAAGATCGGATTAGTAAAATAGATAATGTTTTGGATAAATTTAAAAAAGGAAAGGAGATTTGTAATGACAAAGTTTCCCGTGCAGAAAGCGCCTATGAACTTGTTGATAAGCAGATCCGTCGTCTTGATGCTGACATGTTCGAGTTTAAAAAAGCTCTGGCGGAAAAGGAAATGAAAAAGTTGAAAAAAACAAAGAAAAAGAAGGAAGAAGCTCCTATTTCTCCTGGGTAACTCTTTTTTATACATGTATTTCCTTTTTTAGTTTAATAATAACACCATGTATGTATTTTTTTTACCATATTGAACTACCTTGAAGTTGATGATAACTTTTCCCCTCATCAACTCCTCCCCCCTGCTATTAAATACTTTGATAGTCACATTTCCATTCACCTCCACATATCCTACTCTTGATTTGTTATTTCAATGGTCGGGCCAGTTGGCCTTTGATGCCAAATAAATGTATTATTATTTAGATCATAAAGATTTTTTAGAATTTATTTAGATTAATACCACATTTGATGTCATGTCTATTGAATATATGGAAATGTGCAGTAGAAAATACCGTTAATTAGAAACATTTGTGCGGCAGGATAGGTCAGTGGTTAGAGCACCAGGTTCCCAAGCGGACGTACCCAGGTTCGAGTCCTGTCCGCGGCAAGTTCTGGACAGTACATGATGAGTTCCCAATAAGAACGGAACCGGTCTACTATATGAATTGCTTTTTCTACACTATACAATTCCCCTGGTTAACTCTTTGTTATACATGTATTTCCTTTTTTAGTTTAATAATAACACCATGTATGTATTTTTTTACCATTTTGAACTACCTTGAAGTTGATGATAACTTTTCCCATCATCAACCCCTCCCCCTGCTATTAAATACTTTGCTAGTCACAATTCCATTCACCTCCACATATCCTACCCTTGATTTGTTATTTCAATGGTCGGGCCAGTTGGCCTTTGATGCCAAATAAATGTATTATTATTATTTAGATTATAAAGATTTTTTAGAATTTATTTCGATTAATACCACATTTGATGTCATGTCTATTGAATATATGGAAATGTGCAGTAGCAAATACCGTTAATTAGAAACATTTGTGCGGCAGGATGGCTCAGTGGTTAGAGCACCAGGTTCCCAAGCAGACGTGCCCAGGTTCGAGTCCTGTCCGCGGCAAATTCTGGCCAGTACATGGTGAGTTCCCAATAAGGACGAAACCGGTCTACAGGATGAATTGCCTTTTCTACACTATACAATTCTTAGTTTATACTGACATATGTAAGTAATAAATGGGTCAGGTGTTTATATCAAGACCGCAACCTTGATTATAATAAATATTTGTTCAATTTATTATAAAGATGCCATTATCACAGTATATAAATGTACTTTTAAGTTTTTCATTTGCTGAACAACCTATTATACTATTCTAATATCGTCCCTAACAGTAGTAATGGTACCATTATTCGATAGGAGCTGAAAATCAGATTTAATACACCTTAATACACAATCCACTGATGAAGTGCATGGTTATTCAACTGTGAAAGCGTACTTCCATCATCATCTCAATATTAGAGTAGAGAACTTTTTAAAATATATAAGTAGGGAAAATCTCTCGACGTGTACGATGACGCTTTTTATTTAACATTTTTAATGAGTACCGGCCAGTTACTCCACTATTGAAGGAGTGATCAGGAATAAATCTGACCTTGCTTTTGTTTCGTTTCACTTCTTTATCAGACTCATTTAAACTCTTACATTGGTTCAGGTGGGGTATTTGTATATCGTGAAATAGCCTTCGAACATTATGATTGCAATGAAAATAGTTGTAGCCTAGAATCGTGTGTGATGCTCGCCAAAGGAATAATAGATTTCACAATTTTTCTTTGCACAGGTTCTATATGGTTAGTCTAAAATTCTGTGCAAGCTTTCAAATTTCCAAATTAAATTGACACGTAAACCCAAGAAACTCCATGAAATGGAGCCGGCTTATCCTCTAAAAGGAGTCAACCGCAGTAAAGTAAGTGAAATCAAAGTTTTATTGTCAGTTTGACTACCTCGGTTCGGTGTCGAGGACAACTTGCTTGATATAATAGGGGGAATCCTGGTCGTGTTTTGACCTATTATTTCTAAGCGCAGAGGGTTAAAGACAGGAAAAGAGAACAAAATGAAAATGGCAGCACCGTTAGCGTGTTCATCAAAAGCTCAATTACTCGCAAAACATAAGTACCAGGCTGCTGTGGCAGAATTTTGAGCATTTACGCGAAGAGCGAATTTTTGTGAAGCGAAGTTCGAAGCTTGCATCCCCAATAGTAGTAATTCCTAAGCCTGAACCGGGACAATGGTGAATTTTGGGAACTATTAGCTATTAAATTCGGCTATATGATAATAGAGTAATTTGTTGTGTTAAAACAGGCGCTTGTCACTGCACTGGTGTACTACATATTCACGTACACGAAGTTAATGCTGTAGTTAAGCGACTGTATTGTGAACTTACGGCTTCATTAATGTATACTAAGGGTATGAGCTGTATAACTGTTCTGAATCACAGTAACAAGCACAGCAAACGGGCAGAGTGAGTCGACAAGTCAGAAGAAAGAGTTGCCTAAAATATTAGGCTTTATTCATCATAATAGTACATGCTAAGACAAAGAAAAACATGTTAGTATACGAACGGTGATATGTTTGTTTATTTGTACACACATTTATATTAACACCGTTCGTATACTAACATGTTTTGTTTTGTCTTTTAGCATGTATATCTGCATTATATGATGAATAAAGCCTAATATTTTAGGCAACTCTTTCTTCTGATTTGTCTAATCATTCTGCCCGATTGCTGTGCTTGTTACTTTGATTCAGTACAATTTATTCATCATATAACCTAATCATGGAACGCCTAATACGACCAGAGCGATTGGATGTTGAACCTAGTGCACCAGATGCAGCAAAACAATGGAATCATTGGTATCGTACATTCTGTGGCCTCCTGAAAGCGGTCGAATCCATGAATCCGGATAAATTGGACACTCTTATTTCCTACGTCTCTCCTAACGTATATGAACACATCGTTGATTGTGATACTTATGATCATGCTATCAAAACTCTAATGAATCTCTATGTCAGACCGAAAAATGAAGTCTTTGTTCGTCATATACTCGCGACTACTAAACAAGAAAATGGACAAACATTGGATCAATTTGTTCAGATTCTGAAATCGTTAGCTAGGGAATGCAATTTCAAACCAACTACGGCCGAGGAAAATCGAGACGATGCTCTGCGCGATGCCTTCATTAATGGAATCCAGTCCAATTCAATCAGACAACGTCTCTTAGAACACAACTCACTTAATTTTCAAGCGGCTTTTGATCAAGCACGTGGTCTCGAAATGGCGGAAAAGCAATCATTATCATATCAAAACTGTTTGAATTCTGCACACACTGCAACAGTTCAGCCACTCTGTTCTTCATCAACCTCCGATAAATCTACAGATAATCTTGTTGCTGCTGTTAAACAAAAATGTGACTTTTGTGGGTACGATTATCATTTAAGATGGAAATGTCCGGCCAGAAACGCCTTCTGTAAAAGTTGTGGAAACAAAGGACATTTTCAAAAGGTATGTCGCTCTAAGAATCACCGCCCAGTGGTTTCGACGCTTCATCCTACCATATCTGCAACTGTATTAGCAGCTGCTCCAGATTGTCTCACCAAATGTGTAATAAATCTAGAAGTCAATAACATAAATTGTCATGCTCTCATTGATACAGGCAGTTCCTGTAGTTATGTTTCAGAAGCCTTCGTTTTGAAAAATAATTGGAAAATTCACCCCTCTCAAGAAACAATAACCATGGCGTCTAGCTCATTTTCGAGTCATACCAAAGGTCATTGTTTTGTGTCGATTCAATACAAATCATGTGTTTATCAAAATATCAAGCTATCTATACTTTCTGATCTTTGTACTGACGTACTCCTCGGTCATGACTTCCTTGGATTGCATAAAAGTGTAAATATCTCTTTTGGTGGTCATAAATCGTCATTCACCGTCTGTTTACTGAAACCTGCATCTGTTACGTCCCCGCCTCTTTTCCACCATTTAACTGCTAACTGGAGGCCTATTGCTACGAAATCAAGAAGGTACAATCGAATGGATGAAATATTTATCCGGGATGAAATAAACAGATTAGTTTCTGATGGCATTATCGAACCTTCAACATCCCCGTGGAGAGCACAAGTTCTCGTGGTATCGAATGAGAATCACAAGAAACGTATGGTTGTGGACTACAGCCAAACAGTCAACAAATTCACACTATTAGACGCCTATCCTTTGCCGAAAATAGACCAAATGGCTGAAACCATTTCAAAATATCATATATTCAGCACTTTGGATCTCAAAAGCGCTTACCACCAGATACCTATCCAAGAACATGAAAAGGTATTTACTGCTTTCGAAGCGTGTGGACGCTTGTTTCAATTCCGTCGCATTCCCTTCGGAGTGACGAATGGTGTCTCATGTTTCCAAAGAACTATGGATCATATAATCGCACATGAACATCTCACAGATACATTTGTCTATGTGGACAATGTGACAGTTTGCGGGAGAGATACGCTTGAACACGAAACAAATCTCAACAAATTTCTTAATGCCGCTAAAAAATATGGATTGACTTTAAATGAATCAAAGAGCATTTTCGCAGCTAAAGAAATTACTCTTCTTGGTTTTCAAATATCGAATGGAAAAATTAAACCTGATCCTGACCGATTAAAGCCTTTACAAGATCTCCCACCACCATCGAATGTGCAATCGCAACAAAGAATTGTGGGATTTTTCGCTTATTATTCGCCGTGGATCTCCAACTTCTCCGATAAAATCCACTCACTCGTTCATAATCGAACTTTTCCTTTGCCCGTCTCTGTGAAACAAAATTTTGATGATCTTAAAAAAGAATTAGCCGTAGCAACTTTAGCTTCTATTCGTTGTGATATTCCGTTTGTCGTCGAAACTGATGCTTCGGACGTAGCTATTGCTGCCACTTTGAACCAAGATGGAAGACCTGTGGCGTTTTTCTCTCGGACGTTGACGCCATCTGAAAAACATCACTCAGCTGTTGAAAAAGAAGCCTATGCCGTGGTTGAAGCTATTCGAAAATGGAGGCATTTGCTTTTGGGTAATCATTTCAAACTTGTCACTGATCAAAGATCTGTTTCCTTTATTTTTGGCAATCAAAATCGGGGAAGGGTGAAGAACGATAAAATTTTGCGCTGGAAAATGGAATTATCACCTTACAGCTTCGATGTTGTCTATAGACCCGGAAAAGATAATAAAGCAGCAGATGCACTAAGTCGATCCTGTTGTGGTGCGCTTCTAAATGGACTGGATTTAAAACAAATACATGATCATCTTTGTCATCCTGGAATTTCTCGTATGCTGCACTTTGTGAAATCTCGTAATTTACCATATTCTATTGATGAAATTCGAAAAATGACCTTGAGTTGTGAAGTGTGCTCTGAAATCAAACCCAGATTTCCTTCGGCAATTCAAGGCCAATTAATCAAAGCTACCCAACCGTTTGAGCGGTTATCTATCGATTTTAAAGGACCTCTTCCTTCATCAACTCGTAATCGTTATCTACTGACGGTCATCGATGAATATTCTCGATT
>JAQBSW010005848.1:0-53786 GCA_029291075.1 Eudiplozoon nipponicum | reverse complement strand
ACTTCTACTACTGTTACTACTATTACTACTAGTACTACTACAACTACTACAATTACTTTTATTATTCCTACTACTTATCTTACTACCACTACTAATAAAAATACTCAAATTACAAATACTACTATTATTGCTACTACTACTATTACTAATACTACTACTATTACAGCTACTACAACAATGACAACTGAAAATACTGCTGACGCTGATTGTTTAACACCGCATTTCCAATGGTTAGTATGAACAATGTTGAAGCCTTCGGAAGAAAGGGACGAATACGCACCCAGCCTGATCGAAGACAAAACAGATGCATACTGCAAAATGGTGATCAATCGGATCTTTGTGAAACTGATAGTGCAAAGCAACAACCCGCGAACGCAACTCGCGGAATTTCATCACATGAAGCTCGCACTGCCCAACAACCAGTCAAAACATATTTTATGACAATCTTAGCACATTTTCTGCTTTTTGCCTTTAATAATGTTATTAATTTTGGTTCATATTTTATACACACGTAGGCGTATTCTTCATTTGTCGTGTTAGGCAAAATTTCACTTGATAATTTCACACTTTCGTAAACCACAATTTGAGGTTCCGTATACTTCCATTGAAAACACTTAATGTGCGTGTTAAAATTAATGAAACCAACCGCCGTTCGGATAATTCCATGCGTCATTTTATTGCATTTTTACCCCCATCCCTTGACATACTTTTACAAAGTTGTAAATTTTGCTACCTCGATATGGAGATTTGGCCAGACTGGTTTAGTCTATACATAGATTCCTACCGCATTCAAGAGAAGATTAACAATAACTTGATATAATAAATGCATGTGACTTCTATTTTTATTGCTTTTATCAGTGAACTTCACATAATATATAAGAAGAATATTCGTTTTAGCACTAACTGACTTGAATGCCTCTGTGTACACTGAGAGTATGTCTTGCCTAAAAACCAATTTGACGGATAAATACTTGCTAAATGGAAACTAGTTGAAAGTATTGATTTGTTTAAGAGAAATGCCAGATTGTCTTTTGGTAGTACTAATAGTCTATCCTGACTGACCCGATAAAATTTAACGACAATATAAGTTTGTTAGCTTTAAATGTGAAAAGAGTCTCACAAAAGTGGAAACTTTTCACACGATCAGATGCTGCATAAATACCCGATTTTGTTTTGCTTAACAAGAAAAAATTGATAGCTGATATGGAAAATCTATTCCTTTTTTAGTCAATTTAGAAATCATGTAAAAACTTAAGACGGTTTTGATTTAAATTCAAGGTTATAACGCGTATGTTGTTGTACATTTAAACTGATATCTAAGATTATTGGCGTTTTTGTGGATATCCTTGTTATGCGAGACAACTGCAATGATTTGTGTAGCTTGAAATATGACCGTTTGGTTTTACATATAGCTGAAGTGCGTCATTACACACGTATATGAAAATAGGAACGAGTTACACGTTTAAAATGTTTAAAAGGGGCAAATTTATCATTATGGATCGTTAAGTCATGCTGTTTCGCGAATATGCAGAAAAATTTCTTATGCTCAACGATTAAATTCTCTGACGTATTCTATGACATAGGGCGAAGTATTGCATAACTTCTGTCATGTATCCTAGAAATAGGGTGTTCATTCCCCGACCCCGTTGGTCCTATTAGTGTAAAATTGAAAATTAACTAAATCACAGCCAGGATATTTAATTTCATACCTTCGCGTACTACAAAAATTAGTTCATTTAATCGGATTTGTGCTAGTTAACTTAATACAGAATTTTGGTCTACAAAAACAGTCATCATGTTTCAATGAATGTGCTTAGTCTTTGTGAGTTTGGATGAATATTTTAAATTTTGATCAATCAGATTTCGTCAATTTCAAATTCATAGGAATTAGATTGACATGAATGCTTACTGCGATACAAATAATTGCGTAGGAGAAATATTTTACAAAATTATTTACATAATATCTTCGAGTTAAGTTGAAAGTAACTGTTACCTAGATTTGAATTAAAAGCTGTCGTGTTTCCATCTAGTTAAAAGCCTATGGATTTGCTCTGCTACGATTCTTATCTGGAAATTTTTTCACAAAACTATTGAAATATTTTATTTAGCATTTAATAAAATAGTAATGGATTGTCATTAGATGCTCACATTATGCTTACTTGAATAGCTTAAATATATAATTCAAACTATTCTCCAAAATGTAGTGACAAGCAGAAATTTCATTTCGACGGTTATTCATAAAACCAAATGTCTTCTAAATATAAATAAAGGCATAAGCCCAATTCAATCGAAATTTAAACATTTTTTCTTTATACACATGCAAGAGCTGCTCAATGCTCCATGCAGTTATGCCTGATCGATTACGAAAGAAACAACAACAAAAGAATTTTAGACTAAACATAAATGGAAAACGAGTAATTGATTTCTAAAAATTGAATCCATTGTTTCTAAAAATTTTAACTCCAAACGCGGCGAATTTTCAGATGTTTCGTAAGCAGAATATACGAAGGAGGTGCGCATTGCGGAAGATGTAAACTGGAAAGTAAAACAAATTTTTACGAGAATTTCATTTAAAATGGGGTGTATTTTTGTGTGGAATTTTGGATGCCTATGCATGTGTGTTTCACACTCCCTGTCTGTTGTTGCATAATGTAGGCATTTAATCCACTTTGCTTTTCAAAATTATTAATTAAATGTAATTTTATGTCTAGATACATACTTGCATATATATTAGTTCTTCGCAACAAACAGTATTTAACTGTAATATATTGAATTGAATGATGTCATGCTACCGCGAAATGTGATAACTGATATCGATGAATGCCAGAATGTATGGATTTACTGGAGTAACAGGTGTTCAGAAATTGTTGTAATTCTCAATTTGATGAACTTTAGCATAAATTGATATCCATCAGGTTGGTATCATGTACCGACTCGGAAACCATAGTGTTAGTACCATGTACCTTTTCGGTACAATAATGTTAGTATCGGTAACTAACACAATAGCCATAGTGTTAGTATCCTTTACAGACTCGGTATATATATTATATAGTGTGAGTTAGCATTGAAGTCGCATTGTCGTAGACTTTATATGATATTAGCTTCACTATTGCAGGTTTACACATTCGTCTAGAAAATTGTACCGTCCTATTATTCCACATTCTTCGACGAAATATATAGTGGTTAAAGGGCGTAATACCGGCTCCTACTGATGAGTCGCCAGTAAGCACGTAACGAATTTGCATGAGATTATACTTTCCGTTCACGCTGCCTTTGGTTTGTCCTTCTGGTCACAACTGAACTAATTTGTTACTAGGTTCGCAACACCTAATACATACTTTTATATATATATATATATTAGTTCTTCGCAACAAACTGTATTTAACTGTAATATATAGATACGAAATTTTTTTCTCAAATTACATTACAGGTACACAAAAGCGGCCCACCTCAATAGTTCCATTGTTTTACTTCTGTTTCATTACCCAATCAGAAAGTCTATACCCTGTAGATAACGGTATAACTGGATATTTTCAGAAGTCCAGCATATATATATATATATATATATATATATATATATTGTTTTTTTAAATGAAAAACGCTGTTCTTTTAAGATAACTCCTCTGCATATTAAATTCATTTATAAATGTAATTTAAGTAGAGAACATAAATTTAGATGATAAGTATAAATATATTATTCGATTATTTTACATTCAAGAAAGAATTGTATAAACAAATTTTAGGAATCTCGATGGATCAGTTTTTCTCGCTTCCAATAGTATAGATCTCTATGCATTAATTGAACACAAGTCATTTAGATATGAAACCCATGAAACCAAAAATATATCTGCGACTCTAGGATGATAAATTGGTTATTTAAAATCATGGCGATGAATATGTGGTAAATTTGTAAAACTTAATTAATCAGACGAGCAAATTCAAAATTAAGAATCATTGGGAATCTTCGGCCAACTTACCATTTTTTGTGTAGATCTAATTATAAATGGCCGCAAATTAGAAAGGAATATCTATAGGAAGGATATCTATTTTATGGAGGCATAGTACTATCTTAAAATGATTGCAATTAAGAAGTCATAGATTGAAATATATGGAGCATAGGAAGTTGGAATTAAACAGACTTCAATACATATTTGTTGTTTATGTGTTTCTAGAATTCAATAGAAGCAACAATGATGGATGTCGTAAGTAGATTTAATTTTAAGGAGAAGAATATGCTACTTAACAGAGTGGTGGAGGAGAGAATAATAATAATATAATCTCAGTCTAAAAGGAAGTGGAAAATCTACAGCATTAACTTAAAATGTAAGAGGCGTTTTAATACAGGTCCTTACTCTGAGTCGGAAGCTTCACTAATTAATGGAAATTTGAAACTTTTAGACACACCAGGAGAGTATGAAGTCTGATGCGATTACTGTAATCTCATGTATGTGGGCCAAACCATTTTGTCAAACAACGTGTATATATATAAGTGTTAGTATATAGAGAGAGATATATATATATATATATATATATATATATATATATATATATATATATATATATATATATATATATGGCAGATTTGATCGCCTACCAATAAATAGAGACGGTGTATAAAATCACCAAGGCCAAATTGTAGGTATATTCCTATATATAAAGCTGAAACTGATCGACAAGTTTGATTAAGGAATGTATTGAAATTAAGTCTAAAGATCACGTTGTTAGTGAACCAGATATGGAAAGTTTGCTAGGTTCAGTTTGGAGCATTAATTGTAGGCTGCGATACTTGCACGAATCGGAATCAAAAATAGTTTCCAACAAAATAGGTAAGAATATTAAAATAGGATTAGCTTATATCTGGCTTCATAGATTTACAGCTTGTTATGCAATTTAACAATTATTTTCAGTTCAAGCCATTGAAATGTTATTTTATCTTATTGTATCTATTAACAAAGGGCTCTCGTTGTATTTGAGATTTAATAACGAACTTTAAACAAAAATAATATTCCTTATCTACAACAATAATATTACCTTCATAATTAAATAATTTTCTTGAATTTTGACGGGGCTCCTACCGATGAGGCTTTCCGTAAGCACGAAACGAATGTGCATGAGATTATACTTTCCGTTTATGCTGCCTTCTTTTGGTTTGTCCTTCTGGTCATAACTGAACTAATTTGTTACTAGTTCGCAACACCTAATACATACTTGCATATATTAGCTCTCCGCAACAAAACGGTATTAATTGTTATATATATGGAATGTTCATGTCGCTTTGATTACGCGAAATGTGATAACCTGACGATCAAAATAAAGTGGATTTATTAGAGTAACAGGTGTCCACAAAAAATTTGTTGTAACGGTCAATTTCAGAACATAAATCGATATCAATCATATTGGTACCATGTTCCGACTCGAAACCATAGTGCGTTAGTACCATGTACATTTTCGGTACAATATCGTTGGCATCGGTTACTAACACAGCCATAGTGTTACCCATGACTCGGTATATATATTATATAGCGGTTAGCGTTGAAGTCGCATATCAGACTATACGATGTTAGCTTCTCTAATTATTGCAGGTTTACAATATCTGTCACAGAGATATAAATCGTCCCATTATCTACATTAAACAAATATATAGTGGTTAAAGGGCGTAATAATGGCTCCTACTGATGAGTCGCCAGTAAGCAATGGGTAAAACTAACGCATGAGATTATACTTTACGTTCATGCTGCCTTATCCTTCTGTGATAACTGAACTAATTTGTTACTAGGTTCGCAACAATCAATACATATTTGTAATATATATTAGTTCGCAACAAACAGTATTTAATCCACGGTAAACGATCACATGTGCTGATCGGTGTTAACAATTATTGAAATGAAGGTCACGATCTTGGTGTAAATATTGGTGAATTTCCTTTAATTTGACTCTTTTCTGAACACTGACGCCAACATTAGTTACGTCATTGCGCAAGGTAAGAATAAAAGAAAGGATAAATTAGCGTACATTCATCGTGGTCTCACTTAAATGATTTTCTTACCCATTTGAATAACAGAAAGCATAACGACACAAAGATACACGACACACGCCCATCTAATTATAGCGCTTAAGCATCTTTTTGTAATTAGACAGTCATAAGTTTAAATAAAGATGTTTAAATAAAATTTCACAATTGCTTTATTATTTTATGTTCATTTGGTCATATGTCATGTAAACCAGTAAAGATAAGTGGAAATGGGTACCGAAATATTTCAGTTGGCTCAAACCTTGTTAGTCAAAAAAAAGAATCAAATTATTGTGCAATACACAATATTTCACTAGTTTATTTTTTTAAATACAGCAATCCGAGGGGAGAAGGAGCTCCTCACCAGAAATTGCCTTAAAGACACCGAAAGCAGAGAATACATAAGTTAGAAATTTGTATTTAATTGTGGTTTAAACGTTTCAACCTCGACGTATGTAAGCATAACGAATTATTCTTAAACATTGCACGCTAATTTGTAAATGGATGTGATAAATGCAAATTATTCTAAATTTCTTATTTTATTTTTGTCTTTTCTAAAATTTTCCTGTATTTTTTCTCTTTAAATGTACATTAATATGATTATCACCTTCATTTTTCTAAAGAACATGTTGAAATGCAAACAAATTTTCTCAAGGGTCAATATTTATTTTTCTTTCCGTCTATGCGAAGTATGCTTGCAAATTTATAAAGCCTTGTAATTCATAGGAAAATGTTAATCTCTTTTTTATTTTAATACAAACATATCAACTAAACTGTGATGTTCAACATTTTAAAGTATTTAAATTTTGAAAGTAATATTAATATTTCGTGGAACTTAACGACACTTTGCCTGTAACACAGATCTAAACTTACTATCCAGTTTATTAAACAAAATGAGTTCTACGCCCTGAAGTTTCAATAATAGATACTCACAACTTAATTAAAATATTTGTTCCCGCCAAAGATAATATTTTTTCTATACAGCGAGTTAAGCCTAATCTGATTGAACAATCACTTGGATTTTTTGGTTCAAACGATTAAGTTACAGCTTGTTTTGCTTTTTGCAGTAGTTGTTTCATGATTGTTCCTGAAAATGTTAATTTACTTAGTTAATCTAATTAAAGCAATATCTTAAAAACAAATTTAAATGACATCAACTTTGAACTGCCATTGAACTTGTAACTCTATCTGCAATTCCTATTATAAGATTGTTTAAATCAATGGGATCTGGTGGCATCAATTTAAACCAGATTAAATGATCATATTATCGCAATCAATGATTTTGCACTTCTTTAATACCAGATGCAGAATAAGATATAAAAAATTAATTTTCGTGATTTGTCCCGAATTATATTGTTTGATCCAACTCACATACAATGTTTAACAGAAAATTTCATGTAGAGAGTGAGAACCGCACCAATTTTGCTTTCCGGCATGCATTGTGGTTTGATCCCTGCTAGTTAAAGGTTTATCGTCACCGGATGATGACCATGGAAGGTCGAAACGCGCTAAAAAAGATCAAGTAGCGGCGGCCGCTGCGTTGCTCATATATTAAAAAATTAACATAAAAAGATATCGTTTATATCTTTTGGCATGGCCATCGTCTGTTGTTACACTTATTAGAACCTTTGACGTTTTTTCCGTCGCACATCATCAGCAATACGTTGATTATCAAAGAAGCCTGAATTGCATTAAATCAAGCCTTTACTGCTCAACTCGTATAAAAGCGCCGTGCATAACTGAAGTTCCATTTTTACAAGCTGGTCTGAGACAGCTTTAGTGATTGTGGCTCGATGAAATTTTCACCACGACCGCCTGATCAATTTTTAATCCTGATCATGATATTTTATGGGAAGCTGATGGCTGTTCAAAACATGGTCTTCGAGTAAATTTTTGTCGATTATCGACGATGATTTCACAAAAGTATTGTTAGCATGACAATGGATGATGAGTTGCCGTTCGATTAAAAAGGCCGTTCATCAGTCAAATGTACTAAAACAGGTGATGTTCGTCAAACATAATAAAATAATTTTATCGCTCTCAATATTTCACCTGGCGACAATAATGCCAAGTCATTCAAATGACTACATATGCAATGGATAAATCGATACAAACTCGATTATTAAACTATTTTTATCGAGTTGTTAATGAACGAATCAAATTAATGTCTTGAAACACGTAATACTTGGCAAATATTTCTTGTACATCTGGTATCAGTTGCCTGCGAAGGCCTACCTAAGATTCATTGGTGTTACCATTATGGCGGGAATATCGCAGCATAATAAATTAGTTAATCATTAAACAAGAAAATAGATAAATAGTGTGCCCAATTTAATAAGTAATTAAATGAATATCATCTAAAATGAAATAACTTATTGATTGCTGCATTACAGTTCTAATAATAGAATTTTTTTAAAAATTCAGGTGAAAAATAATATTAACTGACTATTTAAACAATGACGAATTTATTAAATTAAACCAGTTACGCGACCAGCCTATGCTAGATGTGGAAATTTTCAATTATACGTTTACACCAAATAAGACTATTATGACTAGTTCATTAGTAAGGACACTAAAGAGGTTCGCTTTGGTACATTCTGCCTCAGTAGCTGTTACAATAGTGGACTTCAAAGTTGTTGCCAATAATATCGACCATCTGAAACCTCCTTGGTTTGTACTATATTGATATAATGATAAAAGATGAGAGATAGTTTAGTGTTTCCTCGATATTCAGAGAGGCTGTCCTCAACACCAGTCAGCTAAAAAAATTATTGAGTTTTTCGGCAATATCGCTCTGATCAATGCTGAAAACCATAAATAAAGATTACCATGAACTTGATATGATATTGATCAAAGTCAAAGTATGGTTTTGCTGAATATCTATGTAAATACAAAATATTGAATGATTACAAATTTTGGTAATTAAAGACACTTGAAATCAATTGTGTTGGTAACAAGCATCGAACTGTTAATCCATTTTGTTGGCAAAACAGGTAACGATGTTGAGACCCTCTGTAAAGTCGGGTGGATTTGTATACGAGCCGGATTTGAAGTTGTATCGTTGAAAACTTTATATGAATTTTGATCCATTATTGAATGAATGCACATTTGTGTACCATCCAAATTTCCACAGTTCTCGACCAAATATATGATGAATATTGGACTTATTAATCGCCTTTTTAAAGCTGAGTCGCTGCACAACGTATGTGAAAATGAGATTATACCTTATGTTTATTGTGCCTTTGGGTTATACTTCTGGTCTAATTGAAACTAATCTGTTACTAGTTGCGAAACACCTACTACAAATTGGCAAAATAATAATACATAGGTTGAAAATAGCATCTACGAAACCACTGTGTCCTCTCAACTGTACTGTTGGAGAGAAGTAAAACATAACTGGAGTGACAAACCATGAGAAATTTCACCCCCAGTAACTAGAATTCTTGATAGTCTTTTTATGCTGTTACTATTTAAACACATTTCATTTAACTAAAAATGTTGTGAGACCACCGTCCTGGCTACCAGCCATTAACCGGAATAGTTTTAATTGCCTGAATATATTCGTAATTAAACGTAACTTTTCTGTTTAGGAAATTCATTAAGTTGATCTCAGTATATTGCAAAATTATTGCCCTTTCAGCCAAATATGTTAAATCCGTTATCATAAAGAATCTGGCATTAATCAGATTTACTAATGATTATAGGCCTAATGAGGAATAAATGACAGTTATTTTAGGTGGATTAGATTCAGTCACATGTGAAATGTGCGGATTAAACTACAAATAGATTTCTATCTTATTTTAAGCAAGGTTGCGATCTTGATATAAGCACCTGACCCATTAATTACTTATATATGTCCGTATAAACTAAGAATTGTATAGTTCCGTAAAGGCAGTTCATCCAGTATACCGGGTTCGTCCTTATTGGGAACCTATCCTGTACTGGGCCAGAATTTGCTGTGACAAGCTGAATCTAAAAGTATCGCTCACTAAAGTCTATGTGCTCTAAAATCCATCGAAGCTACACTTGCTGCACACTACACTACACAAAATTGTGTACCTCGTAACAATGAGCAAAAATGATCGGCAAAATCAGGAAGAAAATAGGTCTTATTCTAATATACACGAGCGTTTCGTGTTTACCAGCTACTGTTAGGTAAGAACGCTCAGATTTATCAGAAAATACAACATACTTGGCAAAAAATTTGAGACTGTTGTTCAATGCCGTCTGCTAGACTGTTGAAGAATTAAACAGCGGTGAAATCAACTTCGTGAAAGCGATTTTAGTGATGGGACTTCAATTGAAATGCACCCTATTACAATATATCAAACCAGTAAATGCAACCAAAACAACGTTTTGAATGTGGGTTTGAATTTAACGAATGTGTGAATGACATCCATTTGTAACACCTACTAATTCACTGGGACCTTACACTATTGCGTCGATCGACATCATCTAGGCCATATTCGTGCAAATAATTACATCATTCATAAAATTGTACGTAAATTGCACAGTTTTGGTTACAACTAACCAACATATTGATATTAATGCATTAGATATTACACGCCCAATCACAAATAATCTAAAATAAATCCAGAATAATGTTCCAGCCTGGGAGGAATCAAATGTGACATCTCATATGCAAAGGAGTTTCGTGCCCCCTGCCGACTCACCACTGGCACTCAACAATTCAGACTGATATATTTTTGTTTACATTTTATATTTTTATTTAGGCTAATTTTTGCACACTTGCACTGGGAATTCTTCCACACAGACGCGTGATTAAAGAACTCATTACATGGTCTGCACAACTCATATATAAATGAATAAAAGCTAGTTCTTCACAAAAAAAATATAAAATCAATATATTTTTAAGTGACCAATGTCACTTTTTCAACGTATTTGTTATATATGATGTCTATTTAGGCTTTTGTAGATTGTCAGTGTGTTCATAAACAGTCATTTTTAATTTCAGTAAAATCTAGCCTATCTCCAAACGCATTGTGTAGGTACCATTTACAGGTTTTGTAAATATTCTATAGGTTAATTTGTCATTGAAGTACTATAGCTGAAGACTTTTTAAAACGTAAGTTCTAGAACTGTTTTATTACGCATTCGCATAGGGGATACATTGCCATATTACCCGAAATTTTATGACCAAATCTACAGTGAGTTTGGAGCAGCTGACTGATGCCTACCAAAAATAGGAGCGAGCTTCAAATGTAAATAAGATTAAAAATTTGTTTAACATTGTTCTCGGTATAACTTTATGGTCGAATTTGAAAACACTTATTTCAAGGTGAGCTCTAGACAAAGCATACACGTTTATACGTTAGGTCTCTGCAATCACGAATTAAAAGCTATTGCATATCCGTTTTGCAGTTTATCATAGGCTCTTTGATAATTTATGTAAACAATAACGGAAATGTCGGACAAATTCTCATCTCATCGTGTAACCATATTATTTGGCGTCAAACTTTCGGTAGATTGCCTTTTATCTGTGCAATAATAATAATAATAATTTAAATTTTAGCCAAGCTACCACCGAAGCAATGTCTTAAACTGGAATGAAATCGAAACAGACAACAAATTGCTTTGAAAATAATGTTCGTTAGAGCCTTAGCACAACTACTTGTAATAAGAGGAGCGATAAACCGACCAATCAAAAAGCGAACACATTCATTAGAATGATACAATAATATTAAGCAATAACCAAAAATGAGTATCGCTAATGAATTTGAAAACGCATAAAACTAGTTCAGGACAAAAAGAATCAACATGATTAAATAAAATCTGGCTGAATTTATTAAATATAAATTAACAGAATAATGTATTAAACTGTATCACTGCAAAATAAATCTAGAAATTTCTCCTAATTAGCAAAATACAAAATAAAATTAAAAATGAATAAACCAAAGAAGAATCCAATTAACTCAATTAACTAACTGCTCAACTTAACTAACTAACTAATTTACTTTTTTTGAAAAGCTGTGATATTTGTGTCTGCTTGAATATCACGCGTTTGGTACGCGGGTACACAATGCGTTTACATACAAATATCCGGATTGCTCAGACTTCCAATTTGTTTGTCTTTGATCGGGTTGACTTGCTCTTTCGTTCAACTGGGAATGTGGTTCTACCCACACGTCGCCAGTAAGCAAAAGAGTGCATAGAACCGCATTTGTTAACGAAGAACAAGACAAAAGAAATTGCTTGATTCAGTGTTTGATTAGTTAGTTCCAGTGGGCTTCATATCATTTACGCCATGGTGACTTAAATTATTATGAAAAAAGAAATTTAATGGAACAATGAAAAAGCTGCATAGTCAAAACGCAGATCAGGTATCAATTAACCTAGGTGCATAAACAACTCCTTCAAGACAAAAGAAAATTGGAAATTAGAGCAATCGACTTTTGTGTAACAGCCCGTATGTTGTTATTACCTGCGTACGCAAAACGCGCATTGGGAATAACTAACTAACTAACTAACTAACTAACTAACTAACTAACTAACTAACTAACTAACTAACTAACTAACTAACTAACTAACTAACTAACTAACTAACTAACTAACTAACTAACTAACTAACTAACTAACTAACTAACTAACTAACTAACTAACTAACTAACTAACTAACTAACTAACTAACTAACTAACTAACTAACTAACTAACTAACTAACTAACTAACTAACTAACTAACTAACTAACTAACTAACTAACTAACTAACTAACTAACTAACTAACTAACTAACTAACTAACTAACTAACTAACTAACTAACTAACTAACTAACTAACTAACTAACTAACTAACTAACTAACTAACTAACTAACTAACTAACTAACTAACTAACTAACTAACTAACTAACTAACTAACTAACTAACTAACTAACTAACTAACTAACTAACTAACTAACTAACTAACTAACTAACTAACTAACTAACTAACTAACTAACTAACTAACTAACTAACTAACTAACTAACTAACTAACTAACTAACTAACTAACTAACTAACTAACTAACTAACTAACTAACTAACTAACTAACTAACTAACTAACTAACTAACTAACTAACTAACTAACTAACTAACTAACCAACTAACTAACTAACTAACTAACTAACTAACTAACTAACTAACTAACTAACTAACTAACTAACTAACTAACTAACTAACTAACTAACTAACCAACACCAACTAATCAACTAACTAACAACTTAACTAACTAGCTAACTAACCTGCTAACTAACTAATCCACCAACTTAACAACCAACTTAAATCAACACATAACTAGTTCAACTAACTAACTAACTAACTAACTAACTAACTAACTAACTAACTAACTAACTATCTAACTAACTAACTAAATAACTAAATAACTAACCAAATAACTAACTAACTAACTAACTAACTAACTAACTAACTAACTAACTAACTAACTAACTAACTAACTAACTAACTAAATAACTAACTAACTATCTAACTAATTAACTAACTAACTAACTAATTAACTAACTAACTAATTAATTAACTAACTAACTAACTATCTAACTAACTAACTAACTAACTAACTAACTAACTAACTAACTAACTAACTAACCAAATAACTAACTAACCAATTAACTAAGTAACCAACCAACTAACTAACTAACTAACTAACTAACTAACTAACTAACTATCTAACTAACTGACTAACTAACTAACTAACTAACTGAATAACTAACTAACTTTCTAACTTACTAACTAACAAACTAACTAACCAAATAACTAACTAACTAACTAACTAACTAACTAACTAACTAACTAACTAACTAACTAACTAACTAACTAACTAACTAACTAACTAACTAACTAACTAACTAACTAACTAACTAACTAACTAATTAACTATAACTAACTAACTAACTAACTAACTAACTAACTAACTAACTAACTAACTAACTAACTAACTAACTAACTAACTAACTAACTAACTAACTAACTAACTAACTAACTAACTAACTAACTAACTAACTAACTAACTAACTAACTAACTAACTAACTAACTAACTAACTAACTAACTAACTAACTAACTAACTAACTAACTAACTAACTAACTAACTAACTAACTAACTAACTAACTAAAAACTGATTAACTAGCAACTAACTAACTAACTAACTAACTAACTAACTAACTAACTAACTAACTAACTAACTAACTAACTAACTAACTAACTAACTAACTAACTAACTAACTAACTAACTAACTAACTAACTAACTAACTAACTAACTAACTAACTAACTAACTAACTAACTAACTAACTAACTAACTAACTAACTAACTAACTAACTAACTAACTAACTAACTAACTAACTAACTAACTAACTAACTAACTAACTAACTAACTAACTAACTAACTAACTAACTAACTAACTAACTAACTAACTAACTAACTAACTAACTAACTAACTAGCAAACTAACTAACTAACTAACTAACTAACTAACTAACTAACTAACTAACTAACTAACTAACTAACTAACTAACTAACTAACTAACTAACTAACTAACTAACCAACTAACTAACTAACTAACTAACTAACTAACTAACTAACTAACTAACTAACTAACTAACTAACTAACTAACTAACTAACTAACTAACTAACTAACTAACTAACTAACTAACTAACTAACTAACTAACTAACTAACTAACTAACTAACTAACTAACTAACTAACTAACTAACTAACTAACTAACTAACTAACTAACTAACTAACTAACTAACTAACTAACTAACTAACTAACTAACTAACTAACTAACTAACTAACTAACTAACTAACTAACTAACTAACTAACTAACTAACTAACTAACTAACTAACTAACTAACTAACTAACTAACTAACTAACTAACTAACTAACTAACTAACTAACTAACTAACTAACTAACTAACTAACTAGCAAACTAACTAACTAACTAACTAACTAACTAACTAACTAACTAACTAACTAACTAACTAACTAACTAACTAACTAACTAACTAACTAACTAACTAACTAACCAACTAACTAACTAACTAACTAACTAACTAACTAACTAACTAACTAACTAACTAACTAACTAACTAACTAACTAACTAACTAACTAACCTAACTAACTAACTAAATAACTAACTAACTAACTAACTAACTAACTAACTAACTAACTAACTAACTAACAACTAACTAACTAACTAACTAACTAACTAACTGACTAACTAACTAACTAACTAACTAACTAACTAACTAACTAACTAACTAACTAACTAACTAACTAACTAACTAACTAACTAACTAACTAACTAACTAACTAACTAACTAACTAACTAACTAACTAACTAACTAACTAACTAACTAACTAACTAACTAACTAACTAACTAACTAACTAACTAACTAACTAACTAACTAACTAACTAACTAACTAACTAACTAACTAACTAACTAACTAACTAACTAACTAACTAACTAACTAACTAACTAACTAACTAACTAACTAACTAACTAACTAACTAACTAACTAACTAACTAACTAACTAACTAACTAACTAACTAACTAACTAACTAACTAACTAACTAACTAACTAACTAACTAACTAACTAACTAACTAACTAACTAACTAACTAACTAACTAACTAACTAACTAACTAACTAACTAACTAACTAACTAACTAACTAACTAACTAACTAACTAACTAACTAACTAACTAACTAACTAACTAACTAACTAACTAACTAACTAACTAACTAACTAACTAACTAACTAACTAACTAACTAACTAACTAACTAACTAACTAACTAACTAACTAACTAACTAACTAACTAACTAACTAACTAACTAACTAACTAACTAACTAACTAACTAACTAACTAACTAACTAACTAACTAACTAACTAACTAACTAACTAACTAACTAACTAACTAACTAACTAACTAATATAGGCTATTTAATATGGCAGAAATTAATGTTCATAAATCTAATGCATATTCTCATTAACTGAGCAACGACTGTGATCTAACTCAACATTATGAATCCGTACATATATTACCAGTTGGCTTTAGCGTATTATGAGTCAGTTTGCTTTCCAGTCGTGGGCCAAAATGGCAATACATATATATATATATATATATATATATATATATATATATATATATATTCAACAAATTAAATTTAATCATTCGAAATTCTTAAGCAATTAATATAAAATTGTGCATAAAATATTGTCTTTTAAATAAATTCCTGGGCTGATTCAACAGAACTTGAACTATGAATGCACAAATTTCATTAGTATACTTCATTTAAAATATATTGGAGGACTCGTGTAGCTATGTTGGCGGAAAGTTTATTAATTCTGCTAAAAGCGGCGGATGTATGTGACAATGCGAATGCAAAAGCGCGAAATTAAAATTAATTGTTTTAGATAAGCAATTTTCGTGTCCAAATTCTAATTTGAAGCTCAAACAATGTTAGTGCTCATTAGGTAAGAGGAATTGCTATGTTAACTGTCCCTAAATTAAACTTTGGTACAGATTCTTCAACTCAGCCTTATTCAGTTAGTACCATCGAAACTCAAACCATAGTCTATCACATTTCTTGACAATATGTGCAGAGCAAAAACATTGCGTGATTGGAATAAAAATATTATCTTTTACAAAGAAGCATTTTCATTCAATCCTGCAAATTGCCTTGCAAGAAATTGAAATTTATAAATAAATTTAGGCTGAATTGAATAATAATTCCAAAAAAATGTATTAATAAATTCTATCTAAATAGAATAAAAAAACTAAACTTCCAGCCGCATTGTTTTGGACAACCCCATGTTAATGCCATTTAACCGAAAAATATGATTACACATTAATGGATAGCGTAATTTTTAATAAAATAGACACACAGTAGGAAAGTATTTTCATACACCTCGTCGTATATAAAAAATTGTGTTGCGATATCCTATCGCATTTTCGCATGTCAAGGTTTGTTTAGATATAAATGTAAAGGCATCAACTGAACTAATTGTATTGCGATTTATCAGATTGTATAGCATTTATTTTCCAGAGTCCCCGAGGAAGTCCCATGATTACATAAGTATTTATTTAAATTGTGTGTGGATTTCCCATTCTCGATACAACCTCGCTCTAACTTCTTCTATTTCTTTTTTTCTCTATCTCTCTCAATCCATATAAATACATACATTTCATTCCATATTACTTTGATTCGATAGCAATTACTCAAATAGCGTGGTGTCTGCTTCATCGGGAACGATCGGTTATGGTCTGTTTAAACTTTAATTTGAAAGTAATACCAAATATGATAAAATTGAAGGGAAGAAAAATCAAAAGACAAATATATGATTAAAAATTGCAGGTAATCCGCAGCTACGATGGCGCAGTGCAACAGTTGCAAAACTATATATAATATGCACCCTAGTTCGAACTTCAGCCGTGGCAATTCAGATAAATACTTGATGTGTTCCCTTTAAGGACGATACTAGTCAACTTGAGTAAGTCCATTTCCGTCTTACAAATTTTCATATTTTAAATGACAGAATAATTATATTTTAATTTTTTATTAATTTAGAGATTTATATATTTTTTTTTCTTTAGCGCTTTCTGTCCTTGTATATTTATAAGAATCTGAACTACCTATAAATTTCTTTATCTATTTATCTGTATGTCTATCTATCTTTCTATTTATTCAATTCTCTTACGTTTCTTATATATATATAAAGCTAAGTAATTATCTGACTACTCCTTACTGAGTAACTATCTACCTCTCTTTTCTTTAACTAATCTTTCTAAAAATAACTATATAATTTTACTTGTTAAGAATGTTTATTTCACTTCATTTTTATTTTTGCCAAATATAACTGTTCTTTCGCAATTATTCTTCGTGTAATAATGACTACATGTCCACCAAATAATCAAACTTTTTTTATCATTCACTTATCACATGGTTAATTTTTCCTGCGTGTAAAAACTATGTTGTGTTTTTCGAATTTTATTTCTGCTACATTTTTTTAGATGTAGAAGCTGATCAAAGTGTAATGGTCTGTTTTTAGGTCTATGGACCACATTTCATAACCAATTAAACTAATCTCATATGGGCACATTTACATGTCGATGACCTGTGAGTGTTTGCTTAGTTCAATGAAAATATTTTCTTATCTGTCTTGTTGTGTGCATCAATGTGCGTGTGCGTATATGCCTAGGTAACTGGATATTCGTTTTAAGCACCTGAGTGGACACGTGGTTTAAAGTCCGAAATTGAGTGCAATCGCTAACCAACGATGCGCAAAAAAATTGTCTTGTAAATTATGCTGCGTCATACAATTTTGCATGTTCACCTAACTATACTTTCATGCATATCTGTCAGGTATTCTCATAAGAACCGACCTAAATCACATGCAAGCTGACAGATCCCCAGAATCGACCATGAAAGACTTTTTAAATGATCGTATTTCAAGGTTAACTTAATTAGCCGCAATTTTGTTGTTAAGAAAATACAGCTTGTCAAGCGATGTCTGATTAACAATGACTCTTAAAACACAAGTTATAACACAGACGTGTAATTATATTCATTATTTCTTCTGTAACTATATTAAAGTTATATGCCGAAATATTTTATCAAAAGAAAACTACTGGAACAATGAAAGCTGCGTTAGTCGAAACGCAGATCAGGTAATTTCAATTAATTCAGGTTTGCAATTAATAACTTCCTTCAAAGACTCATTATCTTTTAATTTCTCCATGGTTAGTTGGGAATTCTGACGAGTTGCGAGATAACAAAGCTGTTGGTATCGGTTCGTAAAACAATAGCCATAGTGTTAGTATCCTTTACAGACTCGGTATATATATTATATAGTGTGAGTTAGCTTTGAAGTCGCATTGTCGTTGACTTTAGATTATGTTAGCTTCACTATTGCAGGTTTACAAATTCGTCTAGGAGATTGTACCGTCCTATTATTCCACATTCTTCTACCAAATATATAGTGGTTAAAGGGCGTAATACCGGCTCCTACTGATGAGTCGCCAGTAAGCACGAAACGAATGTGCATGAGATTATACTTTCCGTTCATGCTGCCTTTGGTTTATCCTTCTGGTCACAACTTGAACTAATTTGTTACTAGGTTCGCAACACCTAATACATACTTGAATAATGGAGCTTTTGTACTGCCTGACCGACTTCATGATACTTCATTTCTGGCTTAAAAATCTGAACTTCTTAAACACACATCGCATTTAAAATCTGTGTTTTGAAAGTTCGGATAATAAATCCCGGAGTGAAGCTTTGAATCGTTGTTCTGGCAATACACGGGCAACCTCATTTCTCTGAGGATAATGCACGTCGTGTAGACACATTCGGAGCGACGGAATCATGTGAAGCTCATTCTTCAAGAATGCGTACAGGTCGTACAACTGGAAACGCGGAAGGCACAAAATGTTTCAAATCATCTGGTGGAAATCGGCTGCTAATGTCAGTCATACGATAGTTTGTGGATTAATGTATGCTGATTTGTGGCACACACACACACGTGAACACTTTCCATTCAACACGTATTTAACCACAAACAATTGTACAACTACCGCAAATTATGCATTCTATTACTTAACTACATTGTTGATGGCAAACATAGGAATGTGGCAATCTATAAATTTGCACGGAAGTTCTAGTCATTAAAAGTTGATTTCTACACGCTACATATTTCCTTAATGATTTAATTATATTTTTGATGAATGGGATATAGTTGAATTAGTTTTAGAATTGTAATTATAATTAACAATTTTCAATGTAGCCACTTAAAACTGACGTTATATCACGTTTAGAATATGATTAAAGGTAGAAAACAAAAGGTTATCAGATAGAATTTATGCCCAGTTCGATAATGTACGCAGATCAGTTAACAAAACCCATGCAGAAAAGTCGAAATCTGTGGATCGACTATATGAAAAAGTAACGAATAAAGAGCGGAATCCATAAATAATTCATAAGTAAACTAACGCATTATTCGAAAAAAGACACAATAATTGACTAATTTGTTTTTATATCAGAAATTACCAGAAGGATAAAACAGAGTAATCATGAACAGAATGTATAATCTCACGTGTACATTAGTTTCGTGCTTACTAGCAACTCATCGATAGGAGACAGTGTTACGCCATCTGCTCACTTTATATTTAGGTGAATTGTATCGTACAAATTAATGAAATTGCTACGCTAGTCAGATATTTGTTGCTAGGACAATATTGTGTGAATTGTAATGAAATTTTGCATAATTACTGCTTTTTGATATATTTTATTGTTTAAAAATATGTTAATGAATTGATATAATATAAATTTTCAAGCGCACCAAATTTTCGTTTTTCATAATTATTACTAAGCATTGTCATTTTTGCATAAATAAGTTCAGAACTCACTGTTTCGCCGTGACGCCTTAGCGAATTACGGGACGCGGTTGCCAATATCAAACAATTTGTTTTAATATATAACAGTTAGATACTGTTTGTGGCGGAGAACAAATTTATATAAAATTGTGTATTAGGTGTTGCGCACCTAGTAACAAATTAGGACAAATATCGCAAGATGAATGAATTAAATACAGCATGAACGGAACGTATAAGCTCGTGCACATTCGTTTCGCGCTTACTGGTGACTCATCAGTAGGAGGCGGTATTACGTATTTCACCCAATATATATTTGGGTGAGGAATGTGCGGAAATAAGACGTAAATATTCTATACGAATGTGTAAACCTGTAGTTGTGAAGCTAACTTCGTATAAAGTCTTCGATAATGCGACCTCAAAGATAATTCATTATATGTAATATATATACCAAACCTATAAATGGTACCAACACTATGGCTATTACCTGATCTGCGTTTTGACTAACGCAGCTTTCATTGTTCCAGTAATTTGATATTTTCGTTAGATCTCACGAAACAAATGAAGCTTCATTTGTTTCGTGAGATGCAACTGATGAAGGCCTACGGTAAGATGGGCCGAAATATCGTGCTAAAAGAAAATTACTGGAACAATGAAAGCTGCGTTAGTCAAAACGCAGATCAGGTAATTTCAATTAATCCAGGTGCGAAACACGGAAACTCCTTCAAGAAACATTTAACTATGGCTATTGTTCCAATACACGATGCATAAATTATGGGTGCCTAATAGGTACACTTTTCTAGCATTATGGTTGCTGGGTCGGTTCATTGTACCAATACAATGGCTTTCAATGTATGCTAAATATCACCAAAATTGATAATTATATATTCGGACTTATTTTTTACATGGTGCGTAACACCTAATACACAATGTGTTTGAATATTAGATGGATTAATTAAGATACGGCTACTTCCTTGCCCATTATTTCATTCCGGGAACTACATTTTACTAATTAATTTCTTAAATTGCAGCAGATAACCTTTTGCATTTAAACGTAAAGATACGCACAACACTATGAACTGGGCGATTGAAAGTTTATAGATTTACACTTGAAAAATTTCCGTATGGTTATTGTCCGTCATTGATCAAATCGTGATGCCTTTCGAAGATAACATTCATTTTCATGAAATATGAAGTAAAGTGTCACCAACTGAAGCGGATTCCAATTCTCTCATCGCTTTGTTCATTTCACGATCTTCCATGCACCTATTTAAGTCACTTTGGCTGCCTAATCGAAGGCATTGATAATAATAATTTCAGTTAACCGACCATCTATTAGATTTTATCAGAACATAACAGTATTTGGTTTGCCATCGTGCTCTGCAAATAATAAACGTAGGTAGGGATATATCGGTAAGTTTGACTGACGATAGTTGTGCTATTTCGTCTGATTGCAAAAGTGGAACTCTTGAAGACTTCGAGCCTCCAAACTAGATCTAAAAAGTGACACAATCTTTCATTAAGCATCGGAATCCTATTCAGTTTCCACTCCTTTTGAGAAACCAGTAATATGCAATTAGGATGTATCAGTATATAGTAAAATTTCTATTAACAATTTAGTTTCCTATTCATAATGAAGACTGACTATTATTTTGCACTAAATATATAGAGATTTCAATGCTAATTAGCGAAATGTAATAGGTTTGCATTGTCGCATTGTTGTCGTGTCGTGGATATATGATCAGCTTTTATTATTTGTACTATTTATTTCAGGTCAGATAGTAATACGATACTACATTCACAGGGTAGTATGTTTGGCTTACCCAGCAAGGTTGTATGCTGGAAATACAAACCAATCTCATTAAATATACATTTATTGATATAAAATAAAAATTATATAATTTAGCGGAGGCAACCATTACTTGAAGTATTTAAAATAAGGGCGAAACCGGTCTACTAAATGAATAGCATTTACCACATAGTAAAACGCCTAGTTTATGACGAAAGACGTATATATTATGAGATTGGTATCTATATCAAACTCGCAACATTGACGAAAAAAATTCTCAGCACCACCCGCGCGGTCAAAGGTTGTTCAAATTATAGTGGCAAGTATGTTGAAACATCAGGCCTGACTACAGATGTTCCCGTGACTTTTCCAATAAAGCTACTTTGCGTAAACTGAAATGGGTAACAATGCTTTGCCAAATTTCAGTTCACTTTTACAATTACAGACAAGCAATTCTGTTACGAATGTAACAGCTAATTTTAGAACTGATCTTCTAGTCCTAAATTTGGGACATTTAAGTTTATTTTCAGAAGTGTATGCGCACATACGTTTATGTATGTCCTGATGCAGGTTTGTACGTTTCTTTAAGCTTATTGTTAGCATTATCAAAACATAACTGTGTGTGTGTGTGTGTGTGTGTGAATGTTTGTTTATGTGCGCAATTTGCATCTGCTTATTAGTGTGTTGTTATATTTATCAGCTCGTGGCTGATCGCTTTTAACTTCTTTCTGTTTTGCATTTTTTAGTCTGCCTATTTTGGCTGCCAATTTAAAGTTGCATTATCAATTCGCAACCAGCGGGAACTTATCGAGCATTTCATAATGTTCCAGGTTAAACTGTGTGATAACAGTCGTATAGTATGTTAACGTTTCACATTTAAAGAATCGTTGATCAATTAATATAAAAGGATATATTGTGGTTTTCTTTAAATTAAGCGGGAAAACTTGATGTAAACACAAATCCAGTTGTATTTAACTTTCACACAAAAAAGTACTGTCTGTCACGCGTACTGACGCGTTTCGACCTTCCATGATCATCATAAGAGCACGATAGAAAACTGACCTACTAAGACCAAACTGTGGCTTATAATGAAAGAAGGTATAATTAGATGTACAGCTATCACCTCTGGTAGACGCGCATATATTGTGCTTGACTGGAAATTATAAAATGTAACGACCTGTGATTGTGCGGATGGTAATAATTATTCTTTGAATAAGTTTGCAAACTTCAGGTAAATATTAACACTAATTTAGTTGAGGAGATGCACAACGATAAATTGAGCATCAATCACGTGTACTGACGCTTTTTTTAAAAAACATGAAACACAGATCTCACTTCTATTAGTCTTGCCTTCATCGAACATGAGTGGAAATGTCGGCTGCACAATTTCTAACAAATTATCAATATGTACTTTATGCCGATTTTCCATGTTTATATAATTATAAACAAACATTAACTGCGCGGGTGGTGATAAGAATACTTAAAATCAATAATGCAAGCTAGAGATAAACACCAATCCCATTGAAGACGAAAGATGTCTTCTATATACCAAATCACTTGCTAGCAACTTGTTCATTACAGGCGGGGTCTGCTTTTCCAAATATGAGCCGTAGCATACGACAACGTCTTACATACAATGTTTTTGTTAATTAATAGCGATATTGCGGTGTAACATCTGTATTATCTGGCGTTAAAACTAAAAATTAGACACTTAATCTTGAAGACTTTGAAAGGAAGAATTAATCGCAGCATGATTTGTAACGTCAATAACTATTACATCATTTATATAATTCAACGAACATTGGTTGCGTGAGAAGTGATAATTGCATTTAATAAAGGTTGCGATATTGATTTAAACACCTGACCGACTATGTGCATAAATTTGTGTGTATAAACTAAGTATTGTGTAGTGTGGAAAAGGTAATTCATCCAGTAGACCGGTTTCGTCCTTAATGGGAACTTATTACGTACTGACAAAATTCGTGCCCCGCCCACGGCAATTTCTGGACAGCACGTAATTAATTCCCATTAAGGACGAAACCGGCCTACTGGATGAATTGCATTTTCAACACTATACAATACTTAGTTTATACTGACATATATATGCACACAATGGATCAGGTGTTCATATCAAGATCGCAAACTTGTTTAAATGTAAGTATTATATCATATTTTTAGAGGGAAAAAGCATAGCTCTCAAGTACATAATACTTTGCGCAGGTTGGCCCATAAATCATAAGCGGCCCTCACCTTGTTTAACTTTAACTTAACGGATATGAATGGTATTATCATATCCTCTTCGAAAGCCTTCTCACATACTAGAAAGAATATTACATGTGTCGTCATCAACATAAAATTTCCCAAGACATTGCGCGCTGCATTCAAATCAGCAACGTGGTGGTTTAATTATGTGATTTTGTTAGGTAGAATCAATTGTCAAATAAAGGAAATTCACCGATAATATATCGCTATAGAATTTAATCTTTCGGAAATGTTTACACCTAAAACAAGTTATTAAGAAAATTATTCAACAAATTTGTCCACTCAACTGGAAAACCAGCAGTTTAGCACGCAAACTTGACGTATGCCACTAAGAACTGCAATTAATGATGAACCATACCAATCAGTCGAAAGTTCTTCGCAATTAATCAAATTATTTCGTAAACAATCCACACATAGAAACAAAATATCTTTCTTACTTTTATTTTTTCACATATTTATGCTTCTATTTTACATTGCATCACAGTTGGTTGCCTAAATAGTTTTTTGTTCGAAATAAGTTTGTTTATCGAAAGTAATTATTAATTCGTGTTGCTGGTGTATCTAACGCGTACATAATTTAACGGTTACGTAATTTGTAAAATAAATGTTTCGTAATTTTATTTATACAGAAGCCTTTCAAGTTTGACAATCAAATCAAACTCTATTAGAATTATTTATATCTACCAAATTTTCTGCACATGCCATAGCCTCTTTTTTAATCTTATTTCAATATGAGCCAGGATAAACGTTATTTAATTTAACAATCACAAGGTGAATTTCTCTTGGTCCGGCCACTATATTCAGTTTTATGCGTTTGATAATTTGAGCGAAATCAATACTCTATGCAGTTAATGTTGGCTTTAGTATCTATTGGATGTGGATTGGGACGCACTCACTAAAGCATGCCAAATTTTTACCTAAAACAGACAAAAGAAAATGGATAATCGTATTAGAATACTTTGCTTTCTGCAAGGTAAATAAGATTCTTTAATTAAATCAATCGTGCATGCTTGGAATCACATTTTATAGTTGACTAGACGTTTAGCAGAGCACAACGTCCCCTAATTCCACGTACTGTTGCGTTTTCACCTTTCTTTGTTGCAAATAACTGATGAGAGGGAACCAATACAAAATATATTTCATTTCATAAAACTAGAAATTCGACTCACTCTCGATTTATTTCAATTAAAAATGTACAACAAATTTTGTTTCCATATATATGCAATGCTTTTTAATCCACGCTAAAGTTTTTGACGTCGTACTCTGATGATGATCATGGAAGTTCGAAACGCGTCAGTGCGTAAAACTGGTGGTAGTTTTGCTATGTTGTTTGTTTACTTTACCTCGCAACTTTGATTTAGAGAATTGTTACCACTACCCGCGCAATCAATTATTGTTTAATTGTATTGCCTATATATATATATATATATATATATATATATATGTGTGTGTGCGTGTATGTGTGGCGAAATCTGAAGACATTTACTCTTCATGACTGCATAGAAATTGTGTAGACCGACATTTCCAGACAAGTACAATATATGCGAGACTACTAGATGTGAGAGCCGCATATCTAATTTTGCTATCCATATAAATATGCATTGCGGTTTGATCCTCGCTAGAAGGTTTTCCGACGCACTTTGATGATGATAATGGAAGGTCGAAACGTGTCAGCACGTGTGCCTGTCGGTGGTTATTCTATTTTTATTTACCTGATTTTTGGATTGCGTACCGAAATATTTGAATCCACTGTCATCATGATTTTTGCAAATATTTCGGTCTCCAATTACGGAGACCTTTTTCAATGGCAAACACATCACACACTTAGTTGACAATCAATATGTCAAGTGGAAATATTAATTTAAACCGCCTCATTTATATTTGTTTTTAGATCTCTTAAGCATAACGTTTTTTTATAAAAATGTTAGGAAAGTGTATGTTAAATTGGTTTGTATATGCGTCTACATGTATACACTCTTCGCAATGAGATTACAGTGATATAATGACAATTAATGACAACTCACTAGATAAGCGTACATTATGCCTCTGTATATGTGTTCTCGTTTGTTTTGAATTGAGGAGTAATCAGTTAATGCTAGTGTACACTCATCCCAGTGGATTCAAATATTTCGGTACGCAATCCGAAAATCAGGTAAATTGTTTATTTCCTGTCGCGCAACATGTTTCTTTTAAATGTTATTCTATGTTGTTTGACGACTGGTTTAATACACTGTGTTTGGTGTTCACTTGATGCTCGCAAACTTGATTTAAAGAATGGTCTGGAATGTAGGATGCGCAAAATGTTTACAAGCAGGATGTTAATTCCCTTACTTTTACGTGAGGCTTGCCTGTCTAAGGTAATTAAATCTTGCCTCAGGTTATATCTGGTTCATTATATTGGTATGAAGTTAGTGGATTTGGATGGTTTCGGATCCATTTCTTCTGCTAAGTTTTCAATGAAACAGTGCAGAGTATAAACTTAACCAGGCTGGTTTTATGCCACAAATATGGTGGCAAAGTGTTGTAATAGTTAACTAATCGCAACATAAACTTCAGATGATTAATAAAGCAAATCAGGTATAGTATACTAAACGAAAGCATTTTGGCCTCAATCTCACTTTGTTTAAAGTTTGGATTCTTTTATGAACTAGCATTGCTGATGTCCCACGGGATAGTTTGATGCATCTCATCAATTTGTTTGATCACCGATTAAGTCCAGAACGTAAACAACCATCTCTTTTCAATAGGCTTCAACGACTTAGCAGGAGTACTGGAACGCCGAATGTAATTTGCTATGGAGTATTCTTTTGGTAGTCAATGTAGCTCTTGAACCAAGTAGCGTTTGTAGCATTTACCAAATCAGTATAATGAAGCTGAAGAAGGCTGCCGAAATAATTCGTTGAAAAAAGAAAACTACTGGATAATTTCCTGTGTTAGTCAAAACAAAGATCGGATAAAGACGAAATCAGTCTAATTGATAAATAGCATTTGCTACCTCAGAAATGTTTAATTTATGCTGCCGACTCACACATACACACTAACATATATATATATATATATATATATATATATATATATATATATATATATATATATAATGCATGTTTCTTAGAGTTATAATGAGTAATTTATATGTTCTAAAGAAATTACATTTTCCAATGATATCTCAAATCGAAACTGGAGGTGAAATTGTCGGATATAAGATAATTTAACAAATTACTTTATAATTTCTATGCTAGTCGGTATGTTAACTTAGCTTGTTAATCAATGTAGAAGTGAAAAAACGAAATAATGCTTAGTACGCTGTTATTGTAGTTTTGTTGGTCACAATGCAAAGTTATTAACCACAGTATTGAGCAGGCAAATAACGAATGTTTTTATTTAGATTGAGATTAGAACGAGTCGTTGAATGGGTTCAACAATATTCATAGTTAAACGAACATGGGTTCATAGTAGTTTTTCTTAAATCACAGCTTAAAAATTAGACACTGTATCCTGTTTTTGTTGCGGAAAGCAGAAATGTTAAAAAGAAAGGTCCATTACATTTTTCTTACGATTAGTACTATGATGATTTTTTCGAACTTGGTAGACACAATTTATGCGCAAAATAGTGTTTTATTTTATCAATGATGTAGAAGGTTGTTACGCAAAAAATACGTAATAATTAATCGATAAAAATGGCCAATTTAATATGCATGGAAAGGTTACTGGTATTATGGAAGCAAATACAGTTCATTAATTTTTGAAACTTATAATAATGTTAGTGATGTTAACAGTTAGTGTTAATTTTAATATTGATTTTCGGAAAATTGATGATAATGATGAAAATGTAAGTTATAAGAGTAAAAATATAAATATAAACATAAAATTGAGAAAAAGTTCTACCCCAGTTCTCAGTGCTTAGAGCACCAGATTCCGAAGAAGACGTGCCCAGATTCGAGCTCTGACCGCGGTAAATTCTGGCCAGTACGTGATGAGTAACCAATAGAGACGAAACTGGTCTACTGGATGGATTTCTTTTTCTACACTATACAATTCTTAGTCTATACTGACATATGTAAGTAAATAATGGGTCAGGTGTTTATATAAAGTTCGCAACCTTGATTATAGTAAAAGTTCTACCTCAATATTGATTATGTGAATAATGTATTTTAAATTGACGTTTTTGCTAACGATGCCAAAGATTTTTGTGAAATGCCTACTTTTATTTAGCTATTTTGGCAGCGGTTCGTATTTCGTGGAACTAGTTCTCTGACACTCAGCTCTATAAATTTAATGTGACTGAGAAACATTGTTACCAATTTTGTTCGTTTTACTGGTGATATATATATATATATATATATATATATATATATATTAGATGTACGAAATTGACTTTTCATTAGATGAGCACAAAGATAATAATACCGATTTATTTTTCTGTTCATGATTAAATAGTAATAATGACTATCGTGGGAATGCCATTTATTATTTGCATGGGAGCATGATTAATAGTTATACAGAAAAGAAGCTTTGATTGAATTACATTGTTATTAATGCTGCAAACTACACCGATAAATGTTTTAAATTTCCACGATGAAAGTCAATCATGTTAGCAAGAAGAGTACTTATTCCATGTTTGTTCATTGCAAATTTGGATAAAAATTTGTTCGGCTAATATCAATGACTTTTCTAATTTTGACGTTTACCATCATCATTCAATTTTATTTGTATGACTGCTTATGTTGTACTGGATGATGGTAAGGCAAAAATTTACATTGTAATGATGAGTCATGTTAGAATTATTAGAATAATATATTTTATCGCGTATTTCAAAATATATTTATTGGAAGTAGGCTACATTTTCGATTAAAGCATTTATAATTCATGGTAATTTTTCTGCCCAAAGTTAAAACTATTCTTTTGTCAAATTCCTCCAATTTATCTTTCATATTTTCTTCTCAAATTATCTTATTTATGTTGTGTAAAAAGAATATGAAATAGAAAATGAGAACAGAGTGAGTGAGACATGTGAAATGAGATTTCTCATTTTTATGCTATACTGCTTTTGGCTGACATATCGATACAGAATTCCTGAAGTCATTCTCAGAGCTCGTTCCATACTCACGAGCATGGTATATTAAAATCAAGGTTGCGAGTTTTATATAAGCACCAATCTAAATTAATATATAAATATATATCAATATTTCAGTATTGTATAGAGTAGCAAAGGCAATTCAATCAGTAGACAGGTTTCGTCCTTATTGGGAACTCTTCAAGTGCTGACGAGAATTTTGCGACGGTTAGGGCTCGGACCTGGGACACATTTGCTTCGAAGTATATGACTATATGTACTTCTTCACCGTGTTTAGCACCACTTATATTCCATTATATACTAACTTAGGTTATACTTGATTTCAGGTGGAGTCCGATTAAAATGAAGCCGGTCAACTGAATGAATTTACATTTTTTAAATTTTAAACTGACGATTGTATGAGAAACAAAATTGTTGTTCATACGAAGCTCGCAAAGATAAATTAATTAATTTTTATCCCCATTCGGGAAACGAATGCTTGTTGAATTATAGAAATATTCAGGTCAATTCAACTTCTCCAGGTATCATGGTGTCTGAGCTTTGATAACAAATTGGAACTTTAGGTTAAAAGCGATGACTTGTAGACTTCAATTAAAGGAAAGGCTGACCAAGTAAAATTAATTTGCATATAACTGAAAAGATTGTGCAGCGAGTGACAGAGTAGTGCATTGCATATTATGACAGACTCCAAAACAAATGTACATTAAAACCATTCATAAACACAGAAACCGGTCTACTGCACGAGTTACATTTACGACCTTATACAATGCTTCGTTTATACTGACAAATTTACTTATCATATTATTATAATCAAGGTTGCGGTCTTGATATAAACACCTGACCCATTAATTACTTACATGTGTCAGTATAATCTAAGAATTTTATATTGCAAAAAAGGCAATTCAACCAGTAGAGCGAGTTCCCAACAAGGACGAAACGGGTCTACTGGATGAATTGCCTTTTCTACACTATACAATTCTTAGTTTATACTGACATATGCAAGTTTATATCAAGAACGCAACCTTGATTATAATAATTGTTATTACCGCCCGCGCAACCAATGTTCGTTTAATAACTTATCAAATGCTTGTTGCCTTTATCAAACATTTAAACTTGATTTAAATTAATGTTAACTGCACTCACACACACATACACACACACACACACTCAATCAATAACTGATCACTTATAGTTGGACCTATAGCTGTACAGGGAGGGCATATCGGCAGCAACTGAAGTAAAAGCTAAACAAAACCATATTTTAGTATAGAACTGAAAATTGTGTAGTTTACGCTGGAAAGGTACGATGCATGAAATCACGGATTCCCAAATAAGTGTGTCCGGTTTCAACACAATCCGAGGATAAATTATAGACAGTATATGAATAATTGACAATAAAGTCAAAATTTGTATACGGAATTAGCTTCCTTTTGCGACCATCTACAATTCTTCGTGCATAGTGAACAATATGCATAAAATACGATTGGTGTTTATATCAAGTTCGTAAGCTTGATTCAAACATTTTTATCACCACACGCGCAATCAATGATTGTTTATTTGCATATGTCTCTAATTCAATACCACATCATGAGGTAGGCTGGTGTCAGTTCAATAAAGTCTGACTGGGAGTGGTTAGTTAGAATTTTAAATCTAAACTTGCCATATAGGCTCCACATAGGAGAAAGGCTGACCAAGAAGCATTAATTAATATACGACAGAAAAAATTGTTTAGCGTACGAAAGGGTTGCTCAGTTTAGTCACAGACTCCGATGCAAATTTGCCACCTGTAAGCCTCGTCCTTGGTCAATAAAACTGCCACATAGGCTCCAAATCAAGAAATGGCTGACGAAAAATAGGGTTTTTTAATAATTGAATGTTTGGTCTAGTATGCCGTAGGGTGGTGCAGTGTACAGAAACACCGACTCCGAGGGAAATTTGTCCCTGGTCGATCTCCGGCCGCGGCAAAATACTGAACAGTACGCGAAGAGTTCCGGATGACGCAGAAACTATTCCGCTGTTTGTATTGCCTTCATTATCTTATGCTTTATACTCAGTTTATACTGACCAATGCTACCAAATTGATTTGAATAATCCCAGTTATTTTTTTAACCTGTCTCCACTGTATGAAAGCCAAAATTAATTCTGGTACCTCGTCTTTACTTAAATGCCGTTCTGTTTTCACCTGTTGTCACATTGATTTGGAGCGTGGTTTCACGGAGGTAACTGATGCTACATTAATTGCATTTGATTTAAATCACTACCGGTGCTTCTATGGGTTTAATTTTTCCTTTAGGTTAGGAAGTTTACTGCCCAAGTTGAGGCAATGACATAAAACTATTTACATATTATATTTCAAAGCTGCAGAGCTTAAGTTTCTGCTTGGTGTCCTTTTTCCGTGTTACCAGGACCCTACCATCATTTTTAGCTTTGTCATATTTATGAATTCAACAATTAAATAACGAGGCTAACCACTAGCATTGTATAATTATCGTGGTCTTATGATTTCCAACTCAAGATTTTTCTGATAATGAAATGTTTCTTAATTTTAATGATTTTAAATTTTTAATTTTCATTCGACACGGATGATTTGACTTGAATTTATGAAGCATATCATAGTATGTAGTCTTCTTAGAAATAACACTTTCAAATATCTAGACGTTTCTAATTAATTTGGCATTCAAGAATAATAATGCACCCGATTACTTCAAATTAATCGTAAATTCGAGTTCGCTCAATTGATTAGTTAGGATTAAGAAATACGCCATATCTTAATCATCAGAATTTTAAATTACTAAAATATCGTCCACAAGATGTGGATAAACGTTTTAGCAAAAATGGTCAAAAATTATTTCTCACGGAATCAGCAACGTTGGGCCAATTTAGGACACTAATTTGTTTATAAAATTCTATCCTTAATATAAGAGATAAAGATTTGTCTACGAATCGATTACATTAAATCGGATAAATTTTATCTTCTGAAAAATTGATTACAAATATTGTGCAAGTTGTTTCTAATAGTTCTTCTTATATTCTCGCAGCCAATCTACAATTTTGCAGGATATAGCTTTCTCAACGAATCGGTAACATTAAATCGGATAACCATAATCTCCTGACGTACTGATTTCCTAATTTGTACAAGTTTTTTCCAATCGATCTTCTTATATTCTCACAACAGATCCATTATTTTGCGCGATATTAATTTGTCTTCGAATCGAAAATATTAAATCGGATAAATCTTATTTTATGACAAACTGATTTAAAAATCCTTTTCATCGTTCTTCTTATATTCTCTCCGAATGTATATTAACTTACAGGAAACAAATTTGTCGACGAATCGACAACATTAAATTGGACAAATTTTATCTTATGACAAACTGATCTCAAAATTTGTGCAAGTTTTGTCGAAAATTTATTCTTACATTCTCACAACAAATCTAGTATTTTACACGATATTGATTTGTTTAAGAGTCGAAATCATTAAATCGGATGAATATTATTTTTTGGCAAATTGATTTAAAAATTTATGCAAGATTTTTCGATAACTTACCTGATCTGCGTTTTGACTAACACAGCTTTCATTGTTTCAGTAGTTTTCGTTCGCAGAAATATTTCGGCTAATCTTATCGATAACCTTCCTCCTTCAGCTTATTTTTCACAAGTGTGAAGAATAAGCCGACTGATGGAGGCTATCGATAAGTTTAGCCGAAATATTTCTGTAAAAGAAAACTACTGGAACAATGAAAGCTGCGTTAGTCAAAACGCAGATCCTGTAATTTCAAATAATCCAGGTTCACAAAGACAATCTTCATTCAAGAAACATTTTCGATAGTTTCTTAGTATATTTTCACTAAAAATCTAGTATTTTGCACGATATTGATTTGTCTACGAATTGAAATCATTAAATCAGAAAAATCTTATCTTTTGACAGATTTATTTCTAAATTTGTGAAAATTGTTTCTAATCTTTCTTCCTATATTCTCACAGTATATCTATTATTTTACACGATATTTATTTGTCTACGAATCGAAATCATGAAATAGGATAAATCCTATATTTTGGTAAATTGATTTAAAGATTTATACAAGTTTTTTAGAACGGTTCTTATATTAAAAAAATCTAGTATTTTGCAAAATAGTGATTTATCTAAGAATCCATAACATAAAATCTTACAAATTTCATCTTTTTTGCAAACTGATTACAAAATTTGTGCAAGTTGTTTAGAGTAGTCATTCGTATATTCTCACAATAAATCTATTATTTTGCAAAATATTGTTTTTTATATGACTCAATAACTTTAAATCGATATAAATTTATCTTTTAGCAAACTTTGTGCTAGTAGATTCCGATTTTTTTGTTTAATCCCACTATACAGATATTAATTTTTACGATTTTGATTTGTGTACTGATTGATAATGTTAAAACAGAGAAATTTAATATTTTGGCAAGCTGATTATGTCCATAGTTTATCAATGGAAGAAATATCAAACTAGAAGCCTTAATTAGTGCGGATGAAGCACGTAACTAAATCCAATGAGGAGAAACCTATAATTATTTATTGTATAAGTAAATAACTTACATTTCCTGTTTCCTGGTGCCTTCATTTTAGCTTTTCATCAGAATCTATCAATGTACTATGTCACATTTTACCAATGTTTTAAACAAAATTAACCTTAAAATGTACCAATCAACGAAACACCAATTTAAGGTTAATTGCCAACAATTTCCCATATTTTACCAATTTCCAAACTACAATCATATTGTGGGAGGACATTATTTCAAACCAATTCTTTATTTTCAATTTTCAGATTGACTTTCTTGGCTTAAATTTAGAAAATAGTTTTTATTTGTTTATTCCTATTTTATTTATATCAAAATATAACTATTTCAAATGGTGATGATTATTGCGAAGAAAAGCGCTTTAGCTCGTTTTTAAAAACAAAAGAATTAAGACATAAACCTCACATCATTTATGGTATTGAGATTAGAAATCCGCAATCATGGTGGTTTGATCTTTTTTTGAAACGTATAATCGCTATTATTAAATTTCGTTTTATAATAAAATATAAAAATAGCTTGCGATTTTAAGAACTCATTTTCATTGTCAGTCATAGATCAATGGAAGTTCAAGGATCCAGTTTTTAGGCATAATTTCCCGTCGTTATTCGAATAATGCTTACAGACAAATACAAAAATAATACCTGATGTCTTCGCGTGGTTCCACATGTTATGGTGTATTACGAAGCAAGGAAATCCCTTTATGTAGTGCCAAGTTAATGAAGCTACTTTCATTTTCCCAAATTAAATTGCTTTATTTAATCAAAGTCAAATAGAAAGATCAACACTACTGTGTTACATTTCCATAGAAGTCCCATTTTTAGTTGTTAAATGAATAAAATGGCTCTGAATAACATCATAACACATTATTTGGCGAGATGTATAAGCGGATCATTTTAGTCCACCAGACACCGAGTTTTCTAATGATGTGACAATTTGGGAACACATAGCGAAGAATAAAAAAACTTCCATCGCATTGATCTAGCCGTATAACTATATTATCAGCTTGCTGCCAAAATGTTATTTGTGATATAAGACCCCCGAAAGAAGAGTTAAGTAATGATTTTTTTATAAATGTGCAACCACTGATTGTCACGAACGAGGAACTTTACAAAATTCGGAAAAACCAAATATATATATATATATATATATATATATATATATATATATATGAGAAAATGTCTAGTCAACTAAAATGTATATGGAACTAATTGGAATGAGATCAGCAGATCGGTTAATGACAAAAATTTAACATAGAAATTTTGTGTTCAGAAGCTGTGGATTTCAACGACTTGCATGGTAAAAGTTTTTTAAATTTCACAGCCCGGTAATCTGACATATCAAAGCTAATACCTAAAGGAAAATGAGACTGATATTGTGCATATCCACGGAGACATGCTGGTCAGTTATTTTCAATTGATTACGACGATTGTCGCCTGTGATTTGAGCTCCCATGGTGTGCGCTGCATAACAAGATATTTCGCTTATACCAACAGCTAAGTTTCGGTAATTAAAAGCTATGAATAGTTCTGACTTGTTTGCTATGCAGCTGGTGTGTGTCAAGCATTTTTCCGTGTTTGACCTAAAATAGGACTTCTGGTAAATAACTTTTCCATAGAATGATTTCCGCATTCGTGCGTATTTTACTCTGAACTACAGTATAAGTTGAACATAGTTGCGTGCCACTAGTGCAAAATGAAGAGAAAACAGTACAATTGTTTATCCTGGAGTTCAGACGAACAGAAATGATAGTATTTTCGTAATGAAACGCTGGGTAAACTCGGCGTTGGGGATCTCATCACAAGTTTGCAGCCGTGGTTGTATTGGCCCGAAATGTTAAAAGATATGACAAATATCCTTTGAAAGTTTGCGGAGTTCCAGCTTCATACGTTGAACCATCGCGACTTGCGTTCGCGGGTTGTCGCTTTGCCCTATCAATTACGCGAAGATCCGATTGGTCCCCATTTCTAAGTAGGCATCTGTTTTGTCTTCGATCAACCTTCGGTGCGTATTCGTCCCTTTCTTCCGATGGCTTCAAAATCGTTCTTAATAACCATTGGAAATGAGGTACGATCTTATCCTCGTTGAAGATCACACCCCATTTCCAGTGGTTGGCATGAACGATGTTGAAGTCTGAGGAAGAAAGGTACGAATACGCACCCAGCATTATCAAAGAAAAAACAGATGTGTACTTGGAAACGGGGATCAATCGGGTCTTTGCGAAACTGATAGTGCAAAGCGACAACCCACGAACGCAAATCGTGTTGGTTAAACATACGATAAAAGATATTCACAGCTGTTTTCAAAATAGCAACACATTCCAGCGCTGTAAGCCACAGAAAAGTGTAAAGTCACCTCTATTGCTTTCGATACCACTTGTGCGTGAGTCCGCTGCCTGTAGCGCGTAGCGGCGAGGCATATGTGCATTTAAATTTCGATCATTCTATCCGATGTGTAGAGTTTGTACATTTGAAGCAAACTATAATAAATAAAACTATATGAAGCTTAGAATAATGCTCGTTCATCCGAGTTGGTATACATTACCTTATCGTGTTCGACCAGAAAGCATCGTTTTAATCGAAGGAATTTACTCAGCAGCGCAGGAAACTTAACATTAAGCATGCCAAGAAATGGCGTATAAATTTCAAACTAACGTTAAGACTTTTCGAGCGTAACGCGCGATGAATGAAATTCTGCGATATTGGCGCTTCTTGGCTCCATATTCCAGGCGGAAAAAATTAATTTTAGCCGAGTGGACCGCGCGATTTTCAATATCAATAACTAGAGGAATTGCTCCATTAGATTTGGTCTATGGAGTCCCAATACTTATTTCATGTTAACGAGTAACTCCAGGTCCCAAAGTTCACTGCACTATATCAAATAATCAGGATAGCCTAAAGAACCTAAGTCTGGCTGTGTGCATTAACCAGCAAAAATCATACGGCTGGCGATTCAAGATCACTTATCTACGTGCTGCAAACTATATCATGGGGGATAGAGTAGAACCCATGGCACTTCACACTGTTAAAGATTGTCCGTATCGTGTGGTGGGAGTCTTTAAATTAAGTATTCCTGCTTGATATAAACATTAATGCCATTCTTTATACATTTGCCTGTATAAAATAGGCATTTATAAATTACTAAATGTAATTAATCCTATAGTCCAATTTAGTCTTATTTGGAATTTTTCAAAGACTGTCCGGAGTTTTGCCGAAGACTGAACTCAATGTGGGACACATTTGCGTCCGAATTTCTAAATTTAAACATTATCACACCCTCAACACTGAAAGAATACAATTTTTAATTACATAACAACTCATATTTTTGGTTAGCTTTACCTTAACTTGAGGCCTATGTCACAGTAATTAGGGCCTCAAGTTAGAATTAGCCACTCGCAATCTGCCATTATAGAACAGATACCACGCAAGTGGTGATGAAAATCATTTTAGTCCAATTTGTGTGATTGATACAAACAACGATCCAACTAGATTGGTAATTGCCTGTAAAATCTACACGGAGCAAGATCTCACTATAATAATAAACTATTATGTAACTTCAAATATTGTGATGAGGTGTTGCAGTAGGTAGAGTCTCAGACTTGGATGCAACTGTGTCCCGGCTGAAGCTTCAACCACAGAAAAATTCTGGACTGTCCTTGAATAGCTCCATTTACGAGTAAATTAGGTTTAGTGGATAAATTTATTTTGTTAACTTACACGTAGCTTACTTTACGCTGACAAAAATTCTTAGTTTATACTGACAGATGTAAGTAATTAATGGGTCAGGTGTTTATATCAAGACCGCAACCTTGATAATAATAATTGTTATCACCACCCGCGCAACCAATGTTCGTTTAATTACCTGCTAATCAGTTGTTAACAGTAAGATTCTTCAACATTTCATCCTTTACTTCATATTTTCCTTTATCTATTTATTAGGACCCTTAGTTGATTTAACGCTAAACAATGGATTTTGTCATTGTTATCTCCTTTAATTACGATGCAAATTTTTTAGTCAGGTATTTTATGATTTATCTGATCGAGCATTCATTTACCTTACTTTATATCCTAATGAAGCCTTTTATTTGACTAATTTTTTAATCACAAACCCTAATAGGATGTTTTATTTTGGCCTCCTCCCTAACCACTGAGTTCACCCTGGATTCCATCATTTCATATGATAAGAAAAAATCAATTAGTCTGATTTAATCCAATGACCGCAGTTCTTTTAGATGGATGTATTTTTGACACAACTATATTTAACCGATTACTTTTCAATTATAAAAGCACATGTACATTTACGCGACGTGTGCCAATCTAATGAAACAGCGGTAAATGTTTTGAGAATAGCCACTGGTAAGAACATATTGTGTGGTCTGAGTAAAATTTCACACTTGCATTAGGTCTTTAATTTTTTAATGAATTACCCTAGGGGGATTTTAATGAGAGTGTATTTGATTTATTTTGCTCCTCTCCATAACCACCGAGGGCAACCTTAATTTCGTCATTTTAAATGGTATGTAGAAAACAACTGGTCTATTGCGTGCAGAGTGAAAGTTTAAATTCAGCCACTGCAATTTATCTTAGTTTGGCATACACAACAGTTATGTGCATACAAGCGCCTATCTATCGAGACGTCAGTTAGCTATTGTGACACTACCCAGTCAGAAGCATAAATCAAACGGTTAAATAAAATTTTCTACTTGTTTTATTAGTTTTTTTCTAAAAACGCATGTTAATCTGTCGATCGATAAACGATGCCAAGAATGACATTCGTAACAAATCTGCTGTAAAGCGAAACTGGGAACGATCTTGTCTCTGTCACAATACAGATCAGATAATAATCCAATATGAAGTATCGCAAAAAGTTACTTTATTATAATTTACATCGTCTAATTAGCTTTTATCAAATTACGTTTTGTCTGTTCATTGATTCGTCTATTGGAATGCCAAATTACGCCACTATAATTAAATAAACATTACTTGCGCATTCAACTAGCTACCACTACCAAATTTTGCATTGTGTCTGTTCTATAAAGACAGATTGGACATGGTTAGCTGGAACTTTTGGCCCAATTGTGTCATATAGGCTCCATTTAAAGGAAAGTTTAAAAAATATTTTTTATTATATACCTAAAAATTGTGTGTAATTTGCGGCAGGGTGATCCTGTGATTAGAGCACAGATTCTGAAGCTGACGCTTCCAGATTCGAGCCTTTTCTAATTTATACAATGCTTAGTTTATACTGACAGTGCGTACATAATGGATCAATTGTTTACATCAAGATCGTAACCTTGATTAAAAGTAATTCTGACATCATTAATTTTATCCGATGAAGAAGACAAGTAAAAAGCCAATGTTGCTGCAGTTTGACATAAAAATATAATAGCGTAACGTAAACTTTTTATAGAAGGCATCAAAGTAAAATGTTGCTTATTACTTTAACCAAGGTTTTAATCTTGGTATAAACACCTGACCCATTATGTACATACATTTGTCAATATAAATGAAGCATAGAAAAAGACAGTTCATCTAGTACACCAGTTTCGTCTTTATAGGGAACTCATCACGAACCGTCCAGAATTTTCCGCGGACAGGGTTCGAACTTAGGCACGTCTGCTTTGGAATCCGTGCTCAAACCTCTTTGGTCATTTTGTCGCTTAGTTAGTATTGTTTGGTAATATTTGCATTCAGCATTACCACATTTTTTCCGTGTGAATTACGACGTGGAATATAACTTTACTTTGTATTTTTTGACGATATTACGAAGAATTTTTTTCAATAATTAATTAATTATTAAATCCTTAAATAAATGGATATTTCTTACTAAACATTAAATTTAAATCAAATATAATGATTACACATTAATAAATATTCTCTAGTACCAATGCGAAACGGTGTAAAGTTATATACTTCTATCAAAAATTCTTCAATCATATAGAATGTGCAAATTTTTTTTTAGTAATTGTCTATTTAGACAAAATTATGAATTAACGAATGCTCTATGCATAATGATTTTACTGAAATAAAGTTTAATAATCGAATTCATTGATATCAAACACGCGTTTTTAAGCAGCAAACTGATGCAAATCTTTCTATATTGCACGTCTGGTTAACAATGAGATCTGTATTTAATGCAGTTCCGACAATTGTATTTCAACAACAGGTTATTTAGAGTTGGCGTGCCGTTGTTTAATATTTGTTTGGAAGTAATTTCTCGAACGATATTTTTTATACACTACTATTGCTATAGTAGAGCTTCTCATTTAATTTAAGTATGTATATTTCGCTTTGAAGAACTCTGCTTATTTTTAAATGAATTGTGATGGAATTCCGCACTGGCTAGGCTAAAATTAGTTGCAGGGCCAAATTATATAAATGTTGTATTCGAATTACACGCATTCGTTTCTTGTTTACTTACGATAAATTAGAATATACCAGCGCGGCGGCCTAACGCATCATAAATTTGGCCAGGTAAGCTGGAACAATTAGGCTGCTACACTTTGCTTGAAAGTGTATAACTAGTAAGTTGGAAGCAGTGCCGGATCGTATTAATCAAAATCCAGTAAGCACGAAATGAATGCGTCAACAGATTTGCACCTTTTGTTAAATCTGGCCTAGCATATTCTCTTGTGCCATCAGAGCCAACTTGACACAATTTCAAGCATGGCAGATAATTAACTGATAATATGCTTGTCCGTTGCAATAGGCTGATTATAAGTAAATAATAGCTTCTTAGTCCTACTATATATAATGAATTTTTAAAAGAACATACAAATATGTTGGGTGGTTTTTATGAACGATGTTGGAACCTTCAGAAGAAAGGGACAAATGCGCACTCAGCCAAAAAGAAGAAAAAATCGATACGTATTTGGAAATGGGGATCAATCGGATTTTTGAGAAACTGATAGTGCAAAGAAACAACCTGCGAATGCACATCGCGGAGAGTCAACATATGAGGCTCGTACTGAGCAACAATCATTGAAATCATATCTGTAGAGTGAGAGCCACAAATCTGATTTTCCATCCAATATATAAACATTGTGCTTTTATTCTCACTGAAGAGTTTGCTGTCATGTTATGATGAAAATCGTAGAAGTCAAAATCGCATCAGTACATGAGACTGACGGTAGTGTTTCCATGTTTTGCGAATAATTATTTACAAATGGCTTGGTGTTTATTCCATGCTTGCAGATTTGATATAAATTCAATTTGATTTTTGATGTGCTAAGGGTTTTGTTGTTAATTATATTAATCTATGCGAGTATAAATAGGTAGCCAGTAACAAATAAATGGCAAAATTTTTGTTTGCAAAATTTACAAAAACTAATGCACGTCATGAAGTTAAGAAAAGTTCAAAATGAATCTAAAAACTCTAGAATTTGCATTTTGCAACGTATTTTATTGCTCGTGATTCGTGTGTCCGGAAACCAGTGTGCCTCATTATTTATCATTTCACTCAACTTCTCATCCATCTGTCTATGTCTCTATACACAAATGCATATATACATCCTTTTATCGATTGATCTTTATGGAGCTTTTGCTATTTTCAAAGTCACTAATACCACAGGACAATACGCCCAGAGAGTTGCAAACTGTACATAAGATAAAAAATCGCAATTTAAGTGCACTTTGTTTTTAATACCTCTTCTAGTAAAGTTTATGCTTGAGAGATTTCAATGATAGAAAAAACTGCTTTACGAGCCCTTGTGCGTTGCACCTTTTGTTTGACACTAGTACTGAATAGTGTGCTACTGAACGGGGGAAGAACTTATGATATGAAGGATGTTATTAAGTGGGCGAAACTATAAAGAAGGAAGGGTTTACAGAGGTTTCGCCTTCACATAGTAAATAATGGCATTTGGCCATGTTTAGACTAGATCCAATCAGTTACACGAGGACAATCATATATACTGCAAGTATCTAACATATATGTTGACCAAATTATTTTTTAAATTTGTTTATTTTGTTAGTTATATAAAAACAACATTTAAAGTGGCCGTAGTTGATCTATATTGCTATTTGCTTAGCATTTCACATTATGTTATCAATTGAATTTTGTATAATACATAAAACTACCATTCCGCATAACAGTTAAATACTGTTTGTTGCGGAGAGCTAATATATATGCAAGTATGTATTAGGTGTTGTGTACCTAGTAACAAACAAGTTCAGTTTTGACCAGAAGGATAAACCAAAGGCAGCATAAACGGAAAGTATAATCTGATGCACATTCGTTTCGTGCTTACTGGCGACTCATCAGGAGGAGCCGGTATTACGCCCTTTAACCACTATATATTTTGGTCAAGAATGTGGGATAATAGGACGGTAGAATCTCCTTGACGAATGTGTAAACCTGCAATAGTGAAGCTAACATCATATAGTCTACGACAATTCGACTTCAACGCTAACTCACACTATATAATATATATACTGAGTCTGTAAAGGATACTAACATTATGGCTATTGTGTTAGTAACTGATACCAACATTATTGTACCGAAAAGGTACATGGTACTAACACTATGGTTCCAGAGTCGGAACATGGTAACAACATGATGGATATAAATTTATGCTATAATTCACCGAAATTATGAATTACAACAATTTCTGAACACTCGTTACTCCAGTAAATCCATACACTCTGGCCTTGATCGATTTCAGTTATCACATTTCGCGATAAGCATGACATCATTCAATTCAATATACAACAGTTAAATACTGTTTGTTGCATATATATTAGGTCTCCGCAACAAACAGTATTGACATTTAACATGAATGATATTATACTATCGCAATATGATAACTAATCGTCAATTTCAATCTGGTAGTGGTAGTGATAGCATTACAATTTCGAACTATAACATAAGAATTAGCGTGAAACACCATCGTTTGCGACTCTAAACTCACAGTGTGTTAGTACCATGTACCTTTTCGGTACTTTAATGTTGGTATCAGTTACTAACACAATAGCCATTGTGTTAGTATCCTTTACAGACTCGGTATATATATTATATAATGTGAGTTAATGTTGAAGTCGCATTGTCGTAGACTTTATGTGATGTTAGCTTCTCTATTGCAGGTTTACACATTCGTCTAGGAGATTGTACCGCCCTATTATTCCACATTCTTTGACCAAATATATAGTGGTTAAAGGGCATTATGGCTCTGCGGTGAGTCTCAGTAAACTTGAACGAGCCAGTACGTAATTTTCCGTTCATGCTACCATTGATTTATACTTCTGGTCAGAACTGAAGAAACATCACCTGTTTGTAAGTAGCTGTAAAAAGGCATTCAGTGATTAGTGGAATAAAATAAGCTTAGACTGACTATGGGCAGATTAAGCATTTATGCTTACTAGGAATCGCTCTGGTTTCGCATATCCTTACAGGCCTTGTAAATGATACCAGATGATTTTCTAGTTATGCTACCTGAAGTAACGCAGTCATTGAAAAAAGAGCCACGCCGGACTATGCACTCTCTTACTAAAAGCGAATTTTATAGAAGAAAAACTGCGGGAATCTAACGGAAAACAGACTACAAGGCACCAGGATGGTTTAGTCCGCCTTATGATTTTAAACTCACGCGAAATTCAGTGTACGTGAGCCATCGATCTCTGGTTATGCGCGTATGCATTCATTAGTACATGTTCATTGAACTTTTAATATTTTAGGACAGTTCGATTGCGAGGTCCTGGTAGGAAACTCGTCGACTGTTAACAAGCCTGAATGCAGGACTCAACCAATAGACATATTGCTTACCGGTGAAATGTTTTAATTTGCTACAATATTAGACTGTTTTTCCGGAAATTTCAAAAGGTGATTGGTGTTATTCTCATGTTCGAAAATCTGATTCAAATTATTCCTTTCACGGCCAATGCAGGCAATGATTGCAATGGTGTATTGGGGTTTGCTAGCCTATCAACAATCTAGTTCAAATATGACCAGAAGGATAAACCAATGACAGCATGTGAGGAATGTGTAATCTCATGCACATTCTTTTCGTGCTTACGGGCGACTTATCCGTAGGAGCCGGTACTGCGTCCTTTAATCATTATATATTTGGTTGAGGGATGTGGGAAATTAGGATGGTACATCACACGCAATGATTGTTTAATTCAAATAATGTACCATTTTAAGATAGGAATTGAAACTGCCAGTAGGCGCATGAAGCACATGTTACATCATTCCGAGTATTGTGACTGTTATTTTTTCAATTCACAGTTTATTATTCAATAGATATAATACTAGACATGCAGAACGATATCCAACTATGTCATGTCAAATAGTTCATCGGTGTGAAACTATGCATAAAAGCCTATCTTATTAAAGAAAATAGGGAGCAGCATTTATCATAGCAACGATTGGAATTTAAAATTTCAACCTTATCTTTTGTTAGACGCTATGGAAGGCAATTGGAAAGGTTATGCTACCCACAATGAATTTTCGAACAATTAGCGAAATCCGTGTAGACAACTTACGCCTACTTCCAATTTCATCGAGCTAAATTAAGGCGCCAAATGGCGATTAAAATTATATTTATATAATAACACACTCTTGTTGCATAGATCTGGTCATTAAAATTTTTTGCCTATTCGATATTTTTAGTTGCATCTGTTAGGCCATTTGCGAGAAAACGCTATTCTATGGCGAGAACACTCTAATTTATAGAGTTCTACGCCGTTAAAAGCCCACTTTATAACTTCTTACAACGTTTTGGCTAAAGGACAGTGCAATAACCGGGGAGCACACATTTAATAATTATAATGTAGTCAACCACCTATGAAGTACCAGTGAGACAAATAATTTAACATTATATACACAAATATAAAATTCACTGATCCTGTAAATATTATCAGCGAGCCAGTTATATTTTATAACTGGTCTACGAAAAAGAGCACCAAATTTCTAAACACTCTTACTTCAGCAATGGAGTGATTTATAAGCACACAGTAAGTAATGCTTGCGTAAGTGTTATTACGCATCGTGCTAATGATGGATTTCTTATCTAATCCTGGGTGCACATAGAATAACGAGTTATTATCTATTGAAGCTAAAAGGTTTGGTCCATTACGGTTTATGTTCAATGAATAGATAACTAAATGTTCTCTCTCTCTCTCTCTCACACACACATATATATATATATATATATATATATATATACTCTCTTTATAAATTAAAATTTATACAAAAATGAAAAAGCAGTTCATTAAGAAGACTTGTTTCACCCGCATTTGGCACTTACCAGTAGTAGCCAGAATTGCCGTGGCAGGAATTAAACCAGATTTTATTTATTTCAAGGTGTTGCAGCTCATTTACTAAGTTCCCGAAGCCTCTCTTCACATGCCAGTTAGAGTTCTTTACCAAAGTATGTAATTTTGATCAGTCTTTCTCTCAGATGGATCATAGTTGGTGTCGCATTCGACAAGAAGTTCTGACAGTTTTGCGTATGACTTACAATGACAGGTCAGAAGCTATACAGAATAAGAACTGACCAAAACACGTAAGTTTGCTTATAACTGAATATTTATTGCATTGCACGTGTTCGGGTGCGTCTTATTACTCTAAAACGAATGAAACCAGGTTGAAATCCAGTCCCATATCAAACTTGGCAAGTAATGATGGCTATCCAATAATTAAAAACCGTATCTAGTTTTCTTAATTTGATTTGCCATCCGATGCGTTGATTAGATAAATGTACAGACACTGACGCACTGCGAACTGTTCATGCGATAAGCTTAGCATAACGGTAATCTGACGGACGCGAATCAAATCGGTTTATATATATATATATATATATATATATATATATATATATTTATATATATAGCTAATTTTGTATGTCTAAACACATTTTGATAAGTTAAGAACAGTTATTCGTCATTATACATTTCTTCCAGCCTAGCACTTGTACTATTACAGTTAAGAAACGCTTTGAATAATTGACAAATCATAAGTCATTTGACTTACTAATTTCAAGCTCTGTTCAACTGTAATAATACCACCTTCCAATGGTCGCAGTTTTCCTTTGCATTTACAAAAAGAATAGTTATGCAACATCCCTGCAATTTCGTTCAAGTGATTTAATAAAATTATATTTCGTATTTTGTTTTAATTGGACAAATAATTTTCTTAAAACTGATTAGTCCCTAGCCGATACCAAGTCAATACAATTCAAGAGATTTTGCATGTAAGTAGGTCTTTTCTGTTTTTTGTTAGAGAGAGATGAGCGCGTGGTGTAAAATAGACTGTAGAAACTTAATTTTGTGGACGGATCCACAGCTCTGAATCGAGCCATGTCTAGTCTGTGCTTCTTCACCTCCGACACATAATAGAGCGCTGTTACAGGAGGCTTACAAATGTTCGAGTGCACAACCGCATAATCCCAACAGTCCACTGGACCAATCAAAACTTTCCGAGATCGTGCAAGCTGTTCTCCATTGAGTCATCTTTTTTTCACAAGTCATATGACCAAATTGTGGCCTGACAGTATAACAAGAAATGTGCACCTCCAGCTCGTATCCGTTGCGTTGCGTAATCAAATACCTGACTTGGTTAGTAATCAACTAAAAAAGAATGCAACAACAAAAAATCAAAATGAGCCAACGGTGCATGAAATATCTAGCTGAAACTGTAATATGATGCATTTGGGGCAGACTATGACTCCATTTAATGTAAGTAGAGAGGAATAACTAACAACATGCGCATTTGAGCTGATCCAGAGTTCGGAGCTGGCCAGACACTTACGTGGAACCGCCTTTAGTATATAATGGTAGGGCTCTTTTTGTAAGTGAAGAACAGTAACGTGGGTCTAACGTCAAAATCAAGACTACATAAGAAGTCGAATAGTGGCGATGCGCAACCTTTACTTAGGTCCTATCTAAAGACAGATTACTAAAAACAGTAACAAATCGAAGAAGGGGAGAAAAATTTCTAGCAGAACAACTACAGGTAACACAGTTTTCTCATATGTTTATCTTTAGTTGTGTTTGCTATCCTCCGTTTGAAATTTACATTTACGTCTGTACAGACTTCCCAAACTGCTTTTGTTTATTTTATTTACATTTTCGCCTGGTCAATGAGAATCACTTTTTCGCCTTCAAAACTTTTCATTTATTGGGGTTCATAAGTTAGGCCTTTAATACACTAATTTGTCAATAAATGTATACATTGGTATAATTCCATCATCTTACATTCTCGTTTTGAAAGCCGTCATCATTTCATGCTGTTTAAGCAATTCTTCTGAGTAATTTCAGCTCTTCAATTCGAAACACTACAAAATAGATTAACTAACTATTGCACTTTAATTCTGTTCTACCACCTCAGCTCTATAACTAACAACATATGCTATAAATTAGCTTACCGGATATATGTTAGTGAATTATCCATTAATATTATGGAGTCTTAATCCATGTAAGCTGATAGACAAAAATATTTAAAATGGGTTATGTTAGCTCACAGAAATACATTCAAACTTTCACTTAAATGGAAAATTAATTCAGAAATCTAGTGAAACTTTGGCGAGGGTGTGTAAACTCACATATCAACATACACTCATATATATATATATATATATATATATATATATATATATATATATATATATATATTAATTCAGTAATTTAACACAGATTGAAAAACCGAAAAATGTGAAAAAACCTGTTTAGTCGAGGTTACTCAATTCGCTTCACTACTTTGTTTACTCTACTTCCATTATTCTCGGTTTTTTTATTCATCGGTGAACTTGATGAAAATTCAAGTTACAAGAGAGTTTAAAAATTGGAATATTTGGGCAAGGAAGGATTTCGAAACAAACACGTTTGGATATATCTATGCAACCAATAATGTGCAACGAATTAGACATTACGGGACAGCCAAGACCCACGCAAAGAGGACAACCGCATAGAATTCTATAATTGGATATTTGGGAGTCTGTTCTATAATAAATGCGAATTTGAGTATATTTGAAGTCAGTAGACTTAAGTAAATAAGTGTCATCCTCATTTATGCAGTCATTAATTGTTTACGTAGATATTTCGCAAAAATTTTGAAACATATCAATTTACCATGTAAAATCTTTAATGTTTTTCTCTGATAGGGACAGGTTTTAGTAGAATCTGCACTTGCTTCCCAATAAAGCATAATTCAACTCAATCTTCTAAACTGATAGGTGGCTGATCCTTTTCAGCATGCCTTTCCTGCTGCAAAATACGGCTAAACTGACCTTGTTAATGGAATCGCTCCGGGCTACTCCGAATGGAATATGTCAAAAAGAGCCAAAAAATCACCAACTGCCTCTAATTTTACGCGATTGAATTTTTTATTTTACATAATTTAACACAGATTCTACACGACACATACAAACACAGACACATTTGCCTATCATATTTCATGTGCTTTGGCATGAGTATTCACCTGTTTGTGTTAATGATACCATTGACGTGGATTCGGGCAAATTTATATCCGGTATGTGTTCTCCGTGCTTTACTTCGCATGCTCACTGGATACGTTTGTGTTTGTATGTTACTGTTTATACATGTGTATATCCGTTGTGACTGTACGCATGTTTGGTAGGTCTATAAAAACAGTGCTGATTTATTTTGTTCTACTTATATGGCTAATATAATGCTTTGAACCAGTTTCAGGACATAAACTAGTTCGAATATTGGATATTTTTATCGACTAGATGCTGAAGGCACGCGATTATGTCCAACGTGAGATAATTAGGGACCCGGCATTATTTTGTGAAGAAAAAATAGCTAATTTACCTAATTCAGAATAATAAAAAAATATGGTTAAAAATTCGGTCAAAATAACATGAGGAAGTTGGCTTAATTGAAATGCTTAGAAATTTATTCCAACTGCCTCTCAACATCACCTCAAATACGAGGTAGAATTATTAAATGACCATAAAGATGAGTTTAACTTCAAGGGAAACTTGATTTAATTTTCGAAAGTGGTATGGGCTGAGCAAAGTATTGGACTATTTATTACCTCAGCCTACAGGTGGAGTTCTTTAATTTGCCAAAGCTGCGCCTTGACAAGACGAGTTAATTTGTATATCCAGGCCAAGTTCTCTATCAACGTTTTATTTCGTAGCCACAGGCTATCAGAAAAATGGCGAGGTATGCCAAAAACCCGTCGTCTGCTTTCGTAGATGCGGAATGGTAGTTTTATGTATTATTAACAACAAATTTCTTTAGACAGGATCAGCAAGATGTGCCAAAGTCCACATGAAGCAAACGTGCACTTTTCTTTACGCATGCGTTTAGCGTTTTCTGCAAAACTCCTAAGCAGCAGGCAACAAATCGTTAGGAGCCTTGTTCGTATTCTTTTGAGTAATATGGCAAAATTGTACGACATATCCTTATTTCTGTATGCGTATAAAGAATAGTTATGTCAATTACAAAATAAACGAGGAAATTCAACGCATACTAATAAAATTTAATAAACAAGGAAGAAGTAAACGATAGCGACACCGTGATATAAGCGATGGTCAGAATTTCAATGAAATTCAGAATAATAGGCTTACTGAACAAAAGCCATTGGAGAAAAGGCCTCGATTTCTGGTATCGATCGACGTCAGTTAGCCCAATTTTTGAAAAATCATGGCTTTCTTCAACTAAACATTTAATCCGCATATACTCTTGGTTAGGAACAAAGAAATTACAAGAATTTAGGTTAAAAGCATGGCGAACATAATAATATCTCCTGCATGTATTCGTTTCGAACTTACCTGTCAATAATTAATGCATGCGGATATTACACTCCAAATTCTGTGTATACACGGACAAGTAATGAGGGAGAAATTATCAGTAAAATTAAGCGTATCTTCAAGGATATGGAATTTTTACCCGTTTCAGTGTCGATTATTTGTTTTTTAAAGGCATGGACTTGGTTGTTTTTTTGCATCGTTGCATATTCTATATAAAATTATGAGTTTAATATATATATATATATATATATATACTAACAATGCAAAAGAGGAAAATATTTGGTATTTTCTAGTCTGTACATGTACAAATCATGTGAACAAGCCATCTTCAGAATCTCATTTTAACTAGTATACCTAGTGCTCTGTAAAGTAATGTTAAGAAGCATAAAGGAATAAGTGAGATTATTTAACAACAAAACAGATGCGCAAAATAATATATTGTTTTACACAAACAAAAATGCACTTCACGAAAATATGCTTAGTTCTTGTAAAACTTTCTGCACGCTATCTGACTGAAGGCTTCCGCAATTCACATCACCTTTCCTAAGTTGTTCTGGGAAAAGGCGCCGGCATCCACCTCGTTCGAACTGTGAAAGTTATGATAGGCGTGTTTCGCTATCGCAAAAAAAACCTCTCTAATTTTCCAGCTGTGTTAAGTCTTAAGTGCGCTTGGATACAATGCCTTGGTAAACAACCAGCCTTTTCTGTATATTGCCATTGACAACCATTGCACTCAAAATATTCACAACATTCGATTCTTCAGTAGAATGTAGTGTATTTAAGATAAGTAGACTAGTAGGCGTTCGGTTGTAAACACGAACATCATAAGTGCATTAGGCGCCCGAGTAAGCATTACATTTCCAATTCATCGCGTAGACATTTTGAACGGTGCATGCAAGTTCAATGATTAATATCTTGCGCTATTTAATGGAATGAGCATAGTCGACACGGTTATTTAAAAATACTGCTTCATTTTCTGAGTTGCATTAATATGACCTCCATGAGCATTAATACAAGATGTAGAAATTAATTACACGCTGAGAGATTTTATTGGCGTAGGTCATCATAGTCAATTAAATTACGTGCTCTAAATCCTATAATCTAGCAAAGTATTTTCACTTGGCTTATCGATATTGTGACAGGAAGATGGTAGAATAAAAGGGAAATATTCCAAAAGCAAAAATGGAATGAACAATAAATTCATATTGGCAGTGCTTTCCAAATTTACGAATAAATGGATGCGCAAATTACCCTACAGAATTAGGAATACTAATTACTATTATCAAGGTTCCGATCTTGATATAGACACCTGGTACATTAATTACTTAAATTTTTCGATATAAACTAAGAATTTCAAAGTGTAGAAAAGACTATTCATCCAGTAGACCGGTTTCGTTTTTATTGTGAATTCATCACCGCGGCAAATTCTGGTCAGTACGTGATGAGTGCCCAATAAGGACGAAACCGGTCTACTGGATGAATTGCCTTTTCTAAACTATACAATTCTTGGTTTATACTGACAAATATAAGTAATTTATAGGCCAGGTGTTCATATCAAGATCGAAATCTTGATAATAGTAATTTTAATCATCGTCCGAGCAACCCATTTTTGTTTGATTAGGAATACTTGTTCGAAGTATTTTATCGTTAAAAGGAGGCGGTGCTCAAATAAAATTCATTAGCAACTGGGTTTCGAGAAAGATTTTTAAAGCCAGTATAGAGTGTGAATTCAAGCAGAAAAACAATAAGACCGCACCCAACTTGATAACGGCATAAGTAAGTTTACCTTTCAAAGGGTACGAAGCATCTGAGATATTTATTTGAAGAATTAAGTAAACAGTGACTATGCAAATGCTATTTTGCAGTTGCGTATTAAGTACAGCGTTACTGGTAACAAACTCGTTCAAATCGGATCTGGAGGATATGCCAAATTCAGCTTAAACAAAATGTAAACTCGGATGTACACATGCGTTTTGTGTCTACTGACGACACATCAGTAGGAGCTTTATTCAATATACATTAGGTAAATAAATGTGGGAAAGTTAGACTGTACAATCTTCTGTATGAATGTTTGGTCAAGCGGTAATGGAATTAATTTTATACAATCTTTGACAATGAAACTTCAAAGGAAATTCACTATATATAACACCTGTAAATTTGATCTAAACAATGGTAATAGAAATAGGCTATATTTTACCAAAAGTGAGAATATCGAGGAATTATGAACATCTGCTAATCCAGAAAATTCATATATCCTGATGTACATTAACATCTCCTATCTCCGCGTCAAAGAATATAACTATACGGATGCTTATTTCAAAACTTATGTTTTTTTTCAAAAAGTCGAATTTATAGATGATTTTGATAGGAAAAAGTCAATTTCTGGCTGCGTATTATGTAAGCAGCCAGGCTCAAAAATTGTTTGCCCCGGTTAAACAAGAAACAATTTTAGATAAATTGATTTTAAGCTCGTGAATAGATCGTTTTCGCATAACCATTAGATCGGTGTTGGACCGTTATATCTTTTCTTAGTTTTAAAGATGATCAGTTATAGTTGTAGATTTGTCGCAGAAATGAATTTTTAACACAAAATATATAAAATCGCAATATTTCAAGTGGGTAATCATATCTGCACTTAAGAGAATGACTTTCGTTGTGGTAAGGGCGTTCCGCGTATTAAGATATCATGTATTATGTTGAGTTAAGACATTTTTTATGAGTAATGGAAAATACTATATAATAAATATACAAGTCTGTATTAGGTGTTGCGAACCTAGTAACAAATTAGTTCAGTTGTGACCAGAAGGATAAACCAAAGGCAGCATGAACGGAAAGTATAATCTCATGCACATTCGATTCGTGCTTACTGGCGACTCATCAGTAGGAGCCGGTATTACGCCCTTTAACCACTATATATTTGGTAGAAGAATGTGGAATAATAGGACGGTACAATCTCCTAGACGAATGTGTAAACCTGTAATAGTGAAGCTAACATAATCTGAAGTCAACGACAATGCAACTTCAATGCTAACTCACACGATATAATATATATGCCGAGTCTGTAAAGGATACTAACACTATGGCAATTGTGTTAGTAACGGATACCAACATTATTGTACCGAAAAAATACTTGGTACTAACACTATGGTTTCCGAGTCGGAACATGGTACCAATATGATTGATATAAATTTATGCTATAGTTCACCGAAATTGAGAATTACAACAATTTCTGAACACCTGTTACTCCAGTAAATCCATACACCCTGGCCTTGATCGATATCAGTTATCACATTTCGCGGTAAGCATGACATCATTCAATTCAACAAACTGTATTTAACTGTTATAATAAATATATTTTTATACTCAATTGCTTGCCGATGATACACGAAGAGGTGGGAACGGGCAACTAAGAGCTTTTTAGACCAAACTATGAATGACATAAAAAATACACTTAGAACAATAATAACTGGAATTTAGATTGACTACATTCACGATTTTGTTGTGGTTCGTAAATTAATTTAGATCTTACAAAGTTTATTATAAAATGATGACATAGTTTCAAGTAAGAATTATATTACAAACATTTCAATCGAAAAAATATATTTGAACGCTGTCCTACTTTCTATAAACGATATTTGATAAGCAATTTTTTCAACAAAATAAAGCAAATTGGGTTAAATGTAAACGGGAGTTTCAAACAACAGTAAAAGTATAGTGAATCTGCATCCACAACAATGTAAATATATTTCTATTTTCCCGTATAAAATCACACACTATGCGAAATATTTAATTAAACAATAAAATGCGGTGATTACATAGTTATCTTATTAGAACTGCTTTCATGTTCATCATCAGAGTACGACGAAAATCTGACTAGCGAGGGCCAAACCGCATTGCATGTATATGAAAACAAAATTAGATATGTGACTCTGACATCTAGTAATCTGGCATAGATTGTACTTGACTGGAAATGTCAGTTGCACAAC
>JAQBSW010005847.1:0-53798 GCA_029291075.1 Eudiplozoon nipponicum | reverse complement strand
ATATGTATTCTTTAAAGTATAATCTAACAAAATTTCAAAAATTAGTCTGACATTGAGCTCTGTGGTTTTAGTATTGTATCCTGAAAATGTGATAAAGATTTTTTCACAGCAAATTGATCGGTTTCCTTTGTGAGAATAATTATTTGCATTCTTAATTGCATATTTGGTTTCTTGTATTATTTCAGTATTTTTTGTTTACGTTAACATAACAGAACAAGATTGTGGCATTTTCGACGGATAGTGAAAGGCAGAAGTTTGAAGCAAAGTACATACGTGTATTGGCTGAGCTAGAATCTTCTAAAATCGAGGTGTCGACTTTGCGTCAGGAAGTGCAGAGCCTTCTCAAGTTTCAGGTATTCGTTTAGATTCATTTTTCCGAACAATTTTGGTAATCGTCTATGGCAGTGTTTCCTTTTGCCAATTTTATCATGTTGCCTGACAAAAATTGAGTCCTAGCTAACCGTAATGGCAGCATTATTTTAAATCTTTCCGTTACTAAATTGATACTTGTTTAATGTATAATTTTGAGTTCAACCACTTTTATATTAAATAAATAATTTGATAAATACTTAGTACATTAAATTTCTGCGTTAGAATGAAAAGTATCTCTCAGTGTGCTTTACAGATGCAGCTATCCAACTCATGGAAACAAGCTGATATTCAAGTTAACTCTGTGAATGGTTGTAATTATTTTTCCAATTTATGTACACTAGAATGAAAGAAATGGATTGTAACCGCTAACTTCTCAGTTCTAAATCAGAATTTCCATCATACGCACAGTGGACTTTGTTCCCTTCGTTGATCATTGCGCGTCCTAGTGCTTAAGTAATATTTTCTCTGGATCTAATGCTGCCACCTCTGCGGCAAACTGATTTACGTTTATGGCATGCATGTATGTATGTATGTATGTATGTATGTATGTTTGTTTGTTTGTATGTATGTGTGCATGTTGTGTTTTATGTATGTATGTATGTATGTATGTATGTATGTATGTATGTATGTATGTATGTATGTATGTATGTATGTATGTATGTATGTATGTATGTGTATGTATGTATGTATGTATTTGCTTATGTTTGTATGTATGTATGTATGTATGTATGTATGTATGTTTGTATGTTTGTATGTATGTATGTATGTCTGTTGTATTTATGTTGTGTGTATGCATGTATGTATGTATGTATGTATGTATGTATGTGTATGTATGTATGTATTCATGTGTGTATTTATGTATGCATACATGTTAAATTTTGTCATGTAATAATCGGTTAATTTATATTTTCGCGTGGTTTCATTGGCTTTGCCTTGAGTCAAATACAGTAGACCTTATTTACTACTTTTGAACTGTTTAAATTGAACTATCTCTTGCTTATTTTTATGCATATTGCTTGACGCACTGAAGGACTAGTTCGTTTGTATAGGATGAAGAGGATATGCCAGCGTGAACAAATGTATGCATTTATTAACGCTTCCTTTACGTGTGTTCTAGTAACTCACCTCCAAAAACCGGCATTACGCTCAAAACCGACTCTATATTTTATCAAGAAATGGTGCTTTATTATAAAAAGCTAGGTGGCACATGCATTAACGTTCATATTCTATTTAAATAATCAATATCAGCTGTTCTAATCTAGTTTATGTTGCTTTATTTTTATTTCTTCCTTCGGCAGACCGAGCTTCAGGCTGATTACGATGCTCTTCAACACATGCTAGAAACCCGTCAAAACGACATAGAAGAACTGCAGAAGGAAGCAATGGAAGCGACCTTAAAAGTCGAAGTAATTTTATTAAATCGTTGTTTTTATCATTTAACTTTAAAATTGTTGCATTGAGAACTACTTCTGCTTGTGTACATGACTCCGGCCTAGTTTCTGTATGCTGTCTTAGTCGACCTTTCCATTTTAACTTGTTGCACCACTCCCCAAATCATTAATCTTTATTCCTTGGCAGGTTTGTTATTCTTATTATTGTATCCTTAGTCTCGTGTGTATGGAGCGGTGAAACATTAATTTTTCATTGTCGATATTAGTAGTGCAGCTAGGTAGGGATGACTTTCTAATTGGGAAGATAGACAGCATTGACTGCAGGGTTAAATAATCTGCATGCTTATGTATTAGTTTATTTATTCTGTGGACCTTTGAGCTTATTTTATGTGCTTTTATTTTAATGCATTCGTGAAATGTGTAGACAGCCCAGAAGGCACGAGAGCATAATTACGTTATAGGCTATTTAGTTATTTTTCCTGTTTGGATTTGAAACTACATGTTTATATTTGTGTATTTTTATTTGAATTAAGTCAGGAATTATTTAGGTGCAACAGATTATCGTAACGGCGTAGGAAGATGGTTGGGTGGAAATTATTTAACCATGTTTGTTCTATTGAACTGTTTTGTACCGTTCTATTTTCCAACATACCTCACCCAAATATATAGTGGTTAAAGGGCGTAATACCGGCTCCTACTGATGAGTCGCCAGTAAGCACGAAACGAATGTACATGAGATTATACTTTCCGTTCATGCTGCCTTTGGTTTATCCTTCTGGTCACAACTGAACTAATTTGTTACTAGTTTTGCAACACCTAATACATACTTGCATATATATATATTGTTAAATACTTTATAATTATTTATCGATATTAATCTATTTATCTTTCTAACTATATGACCGTATATATATATCTATATATATATCTATATATATAAATGGAAAGCAATATTAGATACGCAGCTCAAATATCTAATAGTCTTGCAAACATTGTACTTGATTGGAAATGTCGGCTGCCCAATTTCTAAGCAGTCACGAACACTAACCGTCCTATTATTCCACATTCTTCTACCAAATATATAGTGGTTAAAGGGCGTAATACCGGCTCCTACTGATGATTAGCTAATAAGCACGAAACGAATGTGCACGAAATTATACTTTACGTTCATGCTGTGTTTGATTTTTCCCTCTGGCCACAACTGAACTAATTTGTTACTAGGTTGGCAACACCTAGTACCTACTTGCATATATATTAGCTCTCCGCAACCAACTGTATTTAACTGTTATATATTGAATTCAATGATGTCGTGCTTGTCGCGAAATGTGATAACTGATATCGACCAAGGCCAGAGTGTATTTGAAATTCAGAAATAGTTGTAATTCTCAATATCGGTGAACTATAGCTTAAATTGATATCCATCATGTTGGTACCATGTACCGACTCGGAAACCGTAGTGTTAGTACCTTGTACCTTTTCGGTACAATAATGTTGATATCTGTTACTAACACAATAGCCATAGTGTTAGTGTCCTTTACAGACTCTGTATATATATTATATAAGTGTGTTAGCGTTTAAGTCGCATTGTCGTAGACTTTATATAATGTTAGCTTCACTACTGTCGGTTTACACATTCGTATAGGTGATTATAGGGTCCTTTTTTCCAGCATTACTCATCCAAATATATAGTGTATAATGGACGTAATACCGGCTCCTACTGATGAGTCAACAGTAAGCACGAAACGAATATGCACTGGGTTACACTTTCCGTTTATTCTGTCATTGTTTTATCCTTTTAGATACTGTTTGTGGCGGAGAACTAATATATATGCAAGTATGTATTAGGTGTTGCGAACCTAGTAAAAAAATAGTTCAATTATGACCAGAAGGATAAACCAATGACAGCTTGAACGGAATTTATAATCTCATGCACTATTTTTTGTGTGCTTACTGGCGACTCATCAGTAGGAGCCGCTATTTCGCCCTTTAACCACTATATTTTTGGGTGAGGAATGTGGGAAAATAGGATGGTACAATCTCCTAGACGAATGTGTAAACCTGCAGTAATGAAGCTAACATCATATAAGGTCTCGGCAATTCGACTTCAACGCCAACTCACTCTATTTAATTTATATACCGAGTCTGTAAAGGATATCAACACTATGGCTATTGTGTTAGTAACCGATACCAACATTATACTACCGAAAATGTACATGATACTAATAATATGGTTGCCCTGTCGGAAAATTTTACTAACATCATGGATTTCAATGTATGCTATAATTCACCAAAATTGAAAATTGCAACTATTTCTGAACACCTGTTCTTCCAGTAAATTCATTCACTCTGGCTTTGATCGATATCAGTTATCACATTTTGCGGTAAGCATGACATCATTCTATTCAATATATAAACAGTTAATTACTGTTTGTTGCGGATAATTAATATATATATGCAAGTATGTATTGGGCTTTGCAAACCCAGTAACAAATAAGTTCAATTATCGTTTGCAAGAATTATTCGATGAGGCTATATAAGCCAACAATATTGTGTTTTATTGTCGAAAAATCCTTTAATAAAGCCTATTACTTGTCTTGACTTCTTCATGAAAACCAGGAGGCAGTCATTCTAGCCAGATTCGTTTAACTGTACTATTAGTGGAAGGCAATGAGCCTACATTAAAGACGTCGGACTATAAGGATAAGTTGGCTATATATTAATGGATTACCTTGTGGTGGTGGTGATGTTAACCACTACATCGATTTTATTCTGTTAAAGACGACGAGGATGGTGATGATAAGGATAATAATGATGATGGCGTTAGTGTTACCTAAGGTTTAAAAGCGATGATAAATTTTGGCATCTAATCTTTTTTATGTATTTATATAACAGCATAATCTAATGAATGAATAACAGACCACAATCACTACTATTTTATTACGTCAGCTCATATCAAACATTATTAATTATGGCTATTTTTTAAACTCAAAATAGGAGGAAATGGGACTTCAAATAGCTAAATTGCAACGTGAGCTCAAGGAGAAAGATAACATTGTTGAAGAAAGGGACGAAGATCTATACATGGTGACAGAAGCCAGAGTAAGTAATTTCATTGATCTGCTTTGTTTTCTCCACGGTTTTTATAAGGGTTTGAGCGAGAATACCAATTGTTAGCATATGAATTTCATGATTATTTAAATACAATTCCTTAAAATAGATATAGTGGTCAAGAAAAATATTAATCTTATCTTACTAGGGTTGCGTACTGCATCTCCATTTTCCATAACTATATATATATATATATATATATATATATATATATATATATATATATATATATAGTTATGGAAAATGGAATACTATAATAAATAATGAACTAAGCATTGTACAAAGATTTGAATCGGAACATCCTTGTGAGTCTAAGACTATCGTCTGCGTTGCTACTACCGCATAAAACACGCATATTTTAAATGGAGAATAAAATCGTTTTGATTATGCTTTCCTCTGATGAATCAAATTTGGCAACCTTTTTGACCAAATGTTTTAGCTAACCACTCGCAATTTGTCATTTTAGAAGAGACAGCATGTCACCTAACTAAGTGATATATATATCGCAATTTAATCCCTGTTTGTTGATCCTCATTCATGCCTGATTTTTGTGTGCGTGTGTGTTTACTCTTTTCTGTAGTGATCATATTTTTTATTGGCATATTGTTTGAAAATTTACTTTAGGATAATCTGAAGGCTGAATATGACGAACTTCGGGAAGAGATTGAAGAGCTACAATCACGTCTAGCTTCTTCTGCGGCATTGAGCTCACATGATGCCACTCGATTCGGCAGCTTACATGCTCATGCTGCTGGAATCACTAACACGACCTCTACCGGAGTACAGACGACAAACGATCACATGAAATGTGAAATCAACGATCAATCGGGTAATAGTGTACAACCAATGCGGAGTCATAATGGTGCAGCAAGCTTGCTGATACGAACGTGCAGTGCTACCAGTGCAGACATCGAAGACGACGTGTTCATTTCCAAATCACGGGGTAAAAAGGCAGAAGATGCATCCGTACAGGTATGTTAGTAATGCAATATTCGTTTGAAATTTTGTTAGTATTCATCTATTTTCATGTCCAAATGTGTTTTTGCTGTTATTGAGCAATCATGTTATGGAATCCAGATCCTAACCATCTAACAACAAAATCATCGAGCGTATAGTAATGTGTTCCGTCCAATTGTCACTAAGTCCTCACACAAATTTATAGTGGGCATAAGACGTAATACCGACTCCTACTGATGAGTCGCCAGTAAGCATGACACGAATGTGCAAATGAGATTATACCTTCAACTCATGCTGATTTTGGTTTATCATTCTGGCCCTTCTTGAACTAATTTGTTGGTAGGTGCGCAGCACCTTTTACACAGTTGCATATATATATATATATATTATATTATATTATATTATATTATATATATATATATATATATATATATATATATATATATATATATATATATATATATATATATATAGTTATTACTAACAACATGACCTGTGAGTTTTACATGCTCGCAAATTGCTGATTTTTGTGCAGGATCTGCACCCCCCTTTAATAGTTTTTGAGGAAGATGCTGATTTATTCTAGTTTTGAGCCTCTTTTTTGATCTGCCGATGTTCTGAGCGTTGCAGGTACATTGAAATTTGTATACAGACAAAGGTGTTGACGTCGCAGTGAGGCTATCTTTTTCATTCGTGCGCATCAGTTTTGTTGTGTTTAACACCACTCTAACCTGTATTGATGGAAACTGTGCTTTAGTCGCTCGAATTACTATTCGTTTGAAGATTTCAGCTGGAAGAAACAAGTATATGAAAATACGTGTTTACCCATTTTAATAAAACTTTTTGATGAAACCGATTGCTTGTGTGTGTGTGATATGCGTCATCGCAATTTTTCACTTGAGTGGGCAAAGATGTGCGGGAATCTAGCAGGGAAATGGGTCTAGTAAGGAGGACTTTTTAATCCTGCATTGCTAAAAAATTGGCTCCTATAGAAATAGATTTCGATTTATGGATTTATTTAGGCATGTTTTACGAAAATATATTATTAATGAAAAGGGACAAACGCACATACCTTTATGTTTTAGGCGTCGTATAACTAGTAAAAATACAAGAAGTATATGTGAAGCCCTGCACGAAGAGGCGTAACCCAATGTGCGTGTACGTTTCATGCCTGCTAAGTGCTCATGAGTGAGAGCACGCGCGTTCCTCAGTGACATCTCCTATTGCAAAACAATAATGAAGTCAGTTTAACATAATGCCATTAACGACGTAACATTCAAGCTTTCGCCAACTAGCGTTAAAAACATTCTTTGAGCTCCTTTATTCACATCTGTTAAAAACGCCGATGAGAGTAAACTTACTGAAAATGCTCTTGTTGGTTAAATCGATTTTTATATGGCAATCAATACTTTATAGATGATCCTTTACGGTAGGCGTGGAGATTTCTGTCGAGTTTTCCATATCCTGCACAGATGTGGAAATTGACTTTAAGTGGACGATTTAGCTGCTGTTCATCACCGTCACAAGAAGCAATTAAACAGCGTTTAATAAATGATGCTTTGCTACCATATAATTATAAGTAAGAGAGAATTAAAATAAATAAAACAAAAAAAATAAATAAAAAGAACGCGAAACATATGCCAATATTTACAATTTGAACAGTAAAATTATTAAATGAAAGTGATGTATGAAGGGTAAGATCTAGTTCAGATGGAATTACTTAGCTAGGTAACACACAGAAATGAGGCAACGTAGAGTTCTACACAACACCATTATAACCGAGTCAACTTCGAGTCAAGGCGACATCAGAAATCCGGCATCTTTTTCATTTATCGGATACAGTGATTGGTTAAGCTGTGCTCTGTTATACTTATAAGGTTGTTTTTAAGGTGTCGTTTTCTATCGCATCAAGTTAAGCAGTGCAGATTGCGTCGGCCTTAGCACTACCATAGAAGCCAGATTACACTTTCTGTGACAAACTGTGCCCAGTGTAAAGATATTTTTAACTTTCTCTTAGACTACTGGAAACCATTGCGTGAGAGAGAGAGAGAGCTGTATCACTGTTTGTGTATGCATCTAAATATGTGCAAAATCAATGAAAAATTCTTTTGAAACCATCTTCTTTTTAGGCTGCCAGCATGAAGAATTTGTGCAAACAAACTTGTCATTGGAACTGCAATGAATTATATCGTTATCTATTCAATTACTTCCAGTTATATGCTTAGGCACAACTTTAATCGATGTTAATATTTTAACAATGCATTTATTAGGTACTAAAAGAATCTTGATTCTTCATCCTGTTCTTTATTTAAAAATTTCTGTATTGTATCTTGTTCTTCGTTTCGTAATAGACTGACAGTCTACCAGATTGTCGTGAAGCAATTTATCTACACAGGTATCAGGCTAACAAACCTATCAACGAGGGTGGCGCTTGGCGAGCACGGAGTGAACAATTTCTGCCAACATCTTGTTGCCAGATTGAAGGAGGTGCAAAAGATGACAAAATCAATATTAATCACAAGCAGCAAAACAGCCATGAGAATTCCGTGTCAAATATGGGCAGAAACCGGCCTACTGCACCTAACAATATTCTGAATCGTGGTGCTGACGTGTGCTTGAGATCCAGCAGTGATCTAGGCTTGGACACAAAACCTGCTGTGTTAGGTAATGTTGGTGGTTTGAATGAAGGTGTACTTACGAAGAATGTGGTTGCATTTGATAGCATGAAGCCTTCCGAGTGTATACCCGGTGTGATGCATGCCGGAGATGGCAAGCGATGCAATTCAGGGCTAGAAAACGGAATGTTTGACAGTTTTAATCAAGACATGTCCATGAATGAGCCGGCCGGTCTGCAGTTCTTAAATAGAGATCATGATATTGTTCAGCAACATCAGGTAATTTTACGTTTACTTAGTTTTGGTTACGACGAGCTATCATGTACGTGACACTTCTAAACAATGTTCATTAAATGCCTATTGGAGTTTTTTTTACATTCTAGTTCAACCGTATTAATTTATTTGTAATTTGAATCTAAGAATACACATTGTATTGAAATGGAACTTTTTTTTCTTCATAAATCAGGTATATACAACGAAGTTTAGTGTCTGTTATTTTGTAGCAACTAAACTCGACAGCAATATCGGGTACTTTTTTATTGTGAATTTTTACAGGCAAAAGAGATTAAGATTGCATAAATACATGCATTGTACAGAAATAAACATGAAGCGGGAAATTTTCATGCTGAGGTGCGCAAACTCAGGAACACATGCACACACACAAAGCATACAAACACTTCATCAGTTTATATTCAAATCATGTGCGATAATTTGTTTATTTATCTGAGGATGTTGCATACAACTGCTTTCACTGTTCGTAATTCTTTTCCGTGTTTCACAGTGTGTTCAGACATCGCGGAAATGTTCCGCTGTTGGCAGCGGTGTATAGCCTATAATGTTCATAATTTCGTTTCTTTAGCAATCACCTAGTCCAGCTTACATAGCGCACTGAGAAGCTTAGAAAATTGTACAAATAAACAATGTTGGACTGTTCGATTACAAGGGGTTCAAAATTTACTTTCACTCTTAGCAGGCATTTGTTTGTCTGAACAGAGATTAATTTTGTATTTATTTTCTTGGAAAAAGCTCCTATACAAAATTGTTTTGATTTCATTTGTGGAAGTATGGACTCCGTTTAAATCCAGGCGGTGTTAAGTAATAGGTCATTTGCTGTGATCTGATTAAATGCTTAATAATCTTATAATCGTTTCTCTAATTGTTATTTCTTTTATAAACTTCTGTTTTATTTTAGCCCTTACAAGAGGCTAGCACGAAAGTAGTTTCTGCCGATGTAATTGACGACGTAGTGGCAGGTGATTTTGTTAATAATTGTGCAGCCTCTGTACACAACAAGACTGGGCTTCATGAATCCGCCTTAATTGACAACGATGATACTGACGTAAGTGATGACGATGGTCTCCTACTGCCATTAGACATTGGAGTTGCTACCCAAGTTTCGAACATACGTGCTCATACTGGTACTGAAGCTGATGATGAGTGCGTCGTACGAGAAGCAGCTGCGACCTATAGATACGATAATACCTCTGCTGTTGCAGCCAACAAAAATAATAATGACCTACTGAGCTTGCCGATAGCATCTGATCAAGTCGAGGTATTATTATATGTTAATGGTTGTCAAATGAATGCGCCTTCTATTTGATACTGTTCAAATAACTTTTAAAATGTTTATTAGCAACTCGTATTACCTATATCATATATGCATTATATGTTTTCTTCTAACGCAACAGTAAGAACCAACATTGTGCTTCGGCTTATTACCTTTTACTCACTCAAACTCTGTTCAGTGTCTTGGTTGCCTTCTTAAAGAACTTCATCATCATTTAAAAACAAGAGTACTTTATGATTTAAAAAAAATTGTTGTGGAAACATTTAATGTCTTAAATGGCGATATTATTGGAGGCCTCCGTATGGAAAGCTGATTTTTGTATATATGCTGAATTGTCCCTGAACTGCAACTGATTACTATATATATAATTAAACGAACATTGGTTGCGCGGGTGGTGATAACAATTATTATAATCAAGGTTGCGGTCTTGATATAAACACCTGACCCATTAATTACTTACATATGTCAGTATAAACTAAGAAATGTATAGTGTAGAAAAGGCAATTCATCCAGTAGACCGGTTTCGTCCTTATTGGGAACTCATCATGTACTGGTCAGAATTTGCCGCAGACAGGACTCGAACCTGGGCACGTCTGCTTCGGAATCTGGTGCTCTAACCACTGAGCCATTCTGACACAGTTTTGACAATTTGGTATGTGTAAATTTACGGCAGGCGTTTTCGAAATTTTGTTAAAATATATTTTCACTCAACTTTTCCTGTTTAGGAACGATTGAAATCGTGATTGCCTTTGATAAATTATAAAAACCACTCTGGAATGGCATGCTTATCTTACTAAGCACCGAATCCAAGGTCGTCAAATCTAGCATACTGTCTGTCCTTATTTAGGATGTGGAAATTCACTTTGACACACTATAGCTGCCAAGGCCCAGAAAGATATGCAAATCGCAGAATACGCCTTGTTTGTTTAAACGATTGACTTATAGACTTATTCACTCTGTTGTGACCAGAAGGATAAACTGAACTAATTTGTTACTAGGTTCGCAAAACCTAATACATACTTGCAGATATATTAGTTCTTCGCAACAAACAGTATTTAACTTATTCACTCTGTTTGATTAAGGTCATTGACAGGTGAGTGCTAACAGGCGTTACTCAATGGCAAAATTTGCGAGTTCTGTTAGGCTGCTTAGTTCTATTACGTCGACCATCTTTTTTCAGGAAACTATGATTAGCGATATTGATCACTTGATCACGCGGCGCCTTACTCTGACTAACCAAGATACATTTGAATGGGCGAAAGTCTGTGGAAGTTAGATGGTGGGCATGGTGGGGTGGAGTTGTCTGGTCAATTCTCCTTTGGCTCCTCTGTAACCCATCGCGAGAAAGATCTAGATCGCTATATATGCATTTATAAATGCACATAATTTGTCTAACCGATATTTTTCATGTTCAATATATATATATAAGCCTACTAAAATTGTGAGAAGCGTTGTATGGGGATTTTAGTCATGCTGCTCTTGTCCTACGATGACCATACAAGATCTTACTACGGCGGTACATATTACTGACGGCATCTTTGTTATATTGTGCGACAAATTAGGAAAATAAGATTTACTTTTATTGCAAGTGCGTAGACGTCATTTATGTTATTATTCCTAGACAACTAATAATTGCTTACCTTTGTAGAAACTTATGCATCATGTACAGGAGCAGTGCAAGCATCTGGTGCATTTGGCGCACGACACCTCTGAGGTGCTGCGTAATCAGCAAATGCTGAACCAACAGTTCCCTTTTGGCATGGAAAAGCCCAATTCCTCCTTAGCAAATTGTTCACTCGAGGTCGGTAAAATCGAAGACTCATTTGGAAGCGCCACAATTGTTAGAGATCAACGCCGACAGATAGAGGAGTTGAAGAACGCCAATATAACTTTGAAAATTGCCTTACAAGAACTTACAAAAGTGAGCTTTTCCAACATTTTCTTATTACTTTATCGTTTAACTATTTATTCCACTATTTACTTTAAATATTTTACTAATTTATTTACCTTCATCGACACAGATTCACTTTGTCATGTGTTCTGCCATTTCCTTATGATTTGTCCTATCTATTGATACTTCAATTTAGAGATTTTAAACAATATATTATAAAATAGATCCTTATAAATTTTGCATTCGCACTTTCGAGTTAATTTTGCATAAGTTTTAAAAATTAATTCTAGTAAATATCTTTCTGCGTCACAGATAACTAGTTCGCTGATACAGAAACAGGTGAATATTCAACAGTCAGTACATAAAGGTGAATTCCTATGTACGCTAGAAAAAAAGCTCCTGTCTCGGGAATATATATATATATATATATATATATATATACTCTTTAAAATGTCCATTGCCTGAATATTTACGGTATATTTTTTTAGTAAAATGAAACACTTAATGATCTAGATTATGTTTGTGGTGAATATTGGTTAGTTTATTTCGAGATTACTTAATTTAACATCGAAATATTTTGGTTAATTTCATTCTGGGTTTCCGTATGATTAAGAGAATAAAAGCTAGTCTGATTTTCAGTTGCCACTAAAATTGCACTTTTAAATGAAGTTAAATCTGTTCATGTTGACGTTTGTATAATATTTTTAATCTATATGCAATAATTCATTACTAAGTTCATCATAAAAAATACAAATGCATATATATTAGTTCTCAAAATTAATAAATATTTAAATGTGAAGCTCTTCACACTAACGTGTTTCTTCTAACTTTACTTGGGTGAGGCGTATATTTATTGACAATATCAAAGGTGGGTATGTTTTATTAAATCAGAAAAGCTTGGTTTAACCATATACGGCAAATAACAAAACATGTATAAATTAATTTCTAAATTTATGTAAATTTCCTGCCGGAATACTGTCAGATCGTATTCTGCCTTACTAACACCATCCATGAACTTTTTTAACGTTAAATGGATTATATTATTTATTTTTTGCATAATAACTAAATATTGGTGCTTCAGGTGGCTTTACCGATTGCGGCATAATTAGTCGATCCCCAGAGAAGACAAATGTGAAGACTACTGCCAAAGTTTCCGTCCAGAGATTGACTTTGTTTTTATGCACCTGGCGGCTTCCTTTTGTTACTCGATTGATTAAGACAGACGTTTCCCGTCATATATACTAGAACTAATCTGGAGCCTTTTCAGTATGAGAAATAGATGGCCGCTTATAAATGAGATTATGATCAAACAATGTAGAAGTTATTTTTTAAATCAAGTTTGCGAGCTTGAATTAAAAACCAATCCTATTGTATTTAACCAGTCGTCGAACAACATAGCAAAACTACCGCTAGTCGTACGTACTGACTCGTTTTGGACCTTCCATGATTATCATCAGAGTACGACGACCAACTGACTAGCGAGGATCAAACCGCAATGCGTATATATATATCTATATATATATATATATATATATATATATATATATATATATATATATATATATATATGTATATATAGCAAATTTGAATATGTGGCTCTCACTTCTATTAGTCTCGTAGACATTGTACTTGACTGGAAATGTGCAATGACTTGCGATAGTTTTGCTGTTGTTCGACGACTGGTTAAATACAATGGGATTAGTGTTTACTTGAAGCTCGCAAACTTGATTTAAAGAATTGTTACCACCACCCACGCAAATGCGTGTTCAGGGTACTCCAAGTGTCTGATCAATCTAGGAAAATACCAAGTCTAGTAAATTTACACATTATAATTTCAGCCGTGCTATTTGGCTTTTGAGGTATTTCGAATCATGTACTGTTCTTCGTGAAATAATCTGCATTGATTTTGTGTTATCGAGAATTGTTTATAATGCAACAACTGCAGCCACCTCAGGTTTTATTACAATTTTGACATACGATTATGTGTACAATGTCTTGAACTCTTTAATGAATTTACTTTTTTCTTTACTTTACTCCAGGGTCTACATGCTTCACCTTTGAGTCAGCCACCAGCGAATAAATTGAAGGATGATAAAGTTTGCACTCCTGACTCTGATAACTATCAGGAAGACGCAGCCTCATCGGCTTCCACAGATGATTGTAGCCACAGTGAACGTTGGAATTCAGATTCTTTGGACTCGGACAATGACGTTAAGCATAAACATAGACCTGTCGGTGTACCACAGAAAAGAGAGAGCTTGGTCAAATTGCCTGCTGTTATAACAAGTAACAAACCTACCGGTTTAGCTGACAGTCAACAGGGCTGTAAGTGATTGTTCTTAATACCTCCTATGAAACTTGTACATTTAAGTATGGTGATTTTTAAAACTGCTTAATTTCTTGCCATTTATTATTTTGAAAAACGTTTCTTTTATTCTAGTTTCACTATCTTTATCTCTTCACCTTTTAGACCATTAGTTCATTAGTCTAGATTTCTTTTGGAAATGTGTTTATTAATATATGATCAGTTAGCGTTTTCTTTAGATTAATCTATATACCTTTCACTTTTGCTTATTTTTTCCTACACAAATTATAATTTTTTTCAAATCAGCATGACTCACTTATTGGTAGTGCTTTTGAAATTTATTGGTAATGCATAACCAACAAATATTTTGCCTAAAATCATCACGAGAAATTTAAAGTTACTTATTTTCTCTTACCGCATTGTCTTCAATTGTATTTTTTTCTGAATAATTAAACGAATGCATGGTTTTGTGTTCCGAAAAAAGGAATAATCTTGCTTGTAAATTGACGCAGATCATACATCGGCAGTACTAGAAAAACACAGATTTTCCTTACCCAAATGATTCTACATTCATTTACACTCGTGGTTCTCCTATGAATCTTTGTTAATTTACAATTACACTAGATGAGTTGATTTATGCAACAATCTTACTACTGATTTTTTATAATATATATTTGTTTCTGTTTATGCTGATTTTTGCAATCAAATTTATACCTATTAAAAATAAAACCGCCGAAAATTTAAATTTATTTTCGTTATTTTCATCGCAGTTGATCCACGCGTTCTTGAAGACCAACAGCATCTTCTCGAAAAGATTCTATCCGCGTTTTCAGCTGATCAGGCCGTTTGGCGAGTCGCATTGGAACTTGCTGTAGCACAGTCAGTTGTTCCTAGTAGAAAACTTGACGATCATAATCATAAAACATTCCAAGAAAATATCGATTATGATGAGAAGGGCAAACTGTTAGCAGGAAATAATTGTACACCGTCATCACAATTGGCTTTTTCACTGATGCACAAACAATTGGTCAGTTTTGCTGAAAGACAAGCGGAGTACGAAGCGTGCTTTAAGCAGAGTCTTGCATTGGAGAGACGTCGAATAAAGGCCAAGCTTCGCATTGCTCGTCGACACGAGGCCCGCCTAATGAAATCATGTAAGCTTAAATGAACATTGGTTGCCCGGGAAGTGGTAGCTATTATTTAATTCGAGATTGTGATCTTGATATAGATTCTAGTACAATTATATACCTACATATGCAAATATATCCTAAGAATTGTATAATATAGGAAATGAAATTCATCCAGTAGACCAGTTTTGTCATTATTGGAAGATCTTCACGTACTGTTCAGAATTTGCCGCGGACGGGGCCTGAACCTGGGAATGTCTGCTTCGGAATTTTTTGCTCCAAACACGATGCGACAGTGTGTCTCATTGATTAGAACAACAAATTCTAAAGCAGACGTGCCCAGGTTCGAGCCCTATCCTGGACAGTTCGTAAAGAGTTCCCATTAATGACGATACCAAACTACCGGATGAATTGCCTTTTCTATATTATCAAATTCTTAGTTTACACTAAGAAATCATATAAGGTTTCTGTAGTGTTGTTTTTTAATTGTTAAGCACTGCTTGTATTCTGGATAAGTACATCTATATGATTTTTATATCTGCCTTTGCGTTTCTTTGACATCTCCAGGTTCTAAATTCGAAATGTTGATGCATGAAATCGTAACTACTCAATTTGTAGCTTGAATAAGTTGTTCCTAAGAAGAATAATATACAACTCCATTTGATTTCAGCAATGTATATCGAAATAGGCATTCGGGTAACGCTTCTGACAAGTGACTGTGAAATCTACCTCAAAACCAGAACAGAACTGGTTTTTACCAGCGTATCTCATTTTACAGTTTTGCAACGTTATCAAATTAAAATGCATCATTCACAGAAATGTAGAAGGCACTAGTATCTAATGCTTCACTGCCGTATAATCATAATAAAAATAATAGAGCAATACAAGTTTTTAGAAAGGGATAATAATGACAAATATAATAATTTAAACACACAAGTAATTAAAGGAGAGTGAATTATGAGGGGGAGGATCTTGTTACTATGATTATATTTACTTAGATAGCACACATTTGGGAGGAAAACTAAACATCTGCACAACACCATCAGGGCAACATAAAAATACAGCCTATTTATTTCATTGCTTTCTTGAATTAAAATAAAGGCCTTTACTTGCGAAACACAACAATACAAGTCACAACAAGTTCCTGTTTAAGTTCAGACTGATAAACTATGTATATTTTTGGTTAAGCAGGACTAAAATATGTATTTATTTATTAAGCATGATGTAAATAGTAATAGTTTACTTCATATTGAGCCAGGAGTACAAACCAAAGCGATTACAGTCAATTGGAATAAGTGGATTGACACATCAATTGCGTATTTCGTAGGAATTAAAATATTGCATACATATTGTCCACATAAACTAAACATGGCGTAAGATAGTAAATAAAATTCATAAGCTGGACTGGTTTCGTCGCCATTGGACACGCAACATGGGCATGATTGGTTCAGAGTCTCGTCGCTTATGCACTACGCAACCGTAGACACACATTGTATTAACTTTTCAGTCATTTACCAACATAGGTTTCTTGACCAGTCTTTTTTCAGGTAGTTTCTATGCAGCATCGCTTCTGACCTAATGTTCATTTATGTATCCTTGAACTTTCAGTATAAATCGGACATTATGCCACTTAGGGAAGTGATATTAGATTAAAGGACAATAACAGGTTTCGGTTATATGTGTTTTTGCATAATAAAATATACTTTTCTTAAGATAGAAAATGCAATTAATTAACTAGACTGGCTTCATCCTTATTAGGCATCCATCAAGTAGCTGCCAGAATTGACTTCGGCTTTGAACCAGGATGCGTTTGGCTCAGTCTTATATCCCATCCTCTACGCCACCGAAGTCGCGCATTGAATTTAGTTTTCAGTTGTGTATTACAATTGTTTTTGGTCAGTATCCCCTTCATATTGCATATTTGATGTGTTGAAAGGGTGAGCCGAAAGCGCTGTAGTTCAAATTCCGGCGACGGAATTTATTGTAATTTCTTTATATGTGCTCAGTTGGATCGAAGTCGGTCTAGTTGATGAATTGCAAATTCTAACTTATGCAAAAGTTTAGTTTAGGCACACATCAAATATTTGATGCAATCTTGTAATTATTTCTCATTTCAATATATATTTCATCAGCATGATGTAATGATGCTTTGCAGTTACATAACCGTTCCGTTCATAACTATGCTTGGGCTGTAAATAAACACGGTTGACAATTATCGGTAGACACGATATTGTTTGATTGACAGTATAGTTGGTTTGTGGCATAGTGTGGCATCTACTGATGAATAGCCAGTAAGCAAGAATTTTATGTGCCAATATGCTGTTATCTTATATGCTTACTGATTTTGTAATGTCTTCCTGGTTTTTTGTGCAATAACTAAATTATACTAAGTTAATTAAACTTTGCTTTCATGGATGGCGATAAAATCTTTTACAATGGACTTTGTATTTATCTCAAGCTTGCAAACTTCATTCAAACAATATCACAGTAGTTGAATTAAGTGCGATGACCAACTCTTCAGAAGCCTAGTGGTCGAAATGTCTTTTTACTGAGTTATGTCTCGCTGCTTCAAACTTGCCAACTGCTGACAATCTGCGCTAAAGGGCTGAAACTGATACCTGATTGTTTGAAATGATTAGTTTGCGTTCTACGACCAATGGTTTTACACATTTAGATCACTTTGTAAATCAGTTACGCCAGTTAGCTGATGTGACGTTTACGAAATGTTTTTCTTTTTGTAATAAATCATTACCATTTATGGCTAAGTTTTCTAACCTTGGCGCAAGATCACTTTAGCTTCGTCTGGTTAGTGATAGCGTTTCACAGACTCCTTTCATTTCCTAACTTGTCAGGCGTTGTCTGTTTAATCTTCATTTCATGTATGCTATTTAACAAAATGACGCAAACAACCAATTCTCATTTTACGACTTGTTAAGGAAAATAATTTACGGTTAACCACATCTTCATTTTAATTCTAATCTAATGGGCTGTCTTTGAAATTGGTTTAGATTTGTATTAAAGTTGATTAATGTCTTCTGCACATCAAGATTCAGTGTAACCTGGAGCCACATGACTGCTAAATGTTAAATAAAGGCAACAGTGTGGTCAATCCTCGTTAACTGACGGCAACCAGTGTAGAGTCAAATTAAGAAGCATAATTATATTCCTTTGGTATCGACCGAGCTCAAGGTAATACTACCTGATTCAATTTTTTCTGAGGAGACCTGTTATTCAGACTGACTGCCTAGTTCTACCGGTCCTATGTCAATTAACTTATTTCTAGGTTTGCCAAGTGTAGTGTAATCGTGCATATTTATTAGCTTTTCGCTGCCAAATACAAAACATATTATGCCCATATTCCTAAGTAATTTGATAACGCGTTTCCTGTGGTATATTACGATTTTAATGAATTTTTTCACCTTCTTTGATTTGCACTTAGATGAACTTTGGCAAAACAATCAATAACATGTACTGTTCAGTCTCCTTTTTCTTTTATATTTTTTACTATTGCAAACAAAACATTTTTCGTCATCATTCGATTTACACCAACAGTAGAGAGACTGAAACGACGCCTCAAAATTGAACACCAATTGGATCGAGGTGAGGTTATTGATTCAGTTAGGACTCATCAACATGAAAAGGAACAATTGTGTTCGCGTATTCCTAAACTGCGAATTGATACATTAACACAGGAAGTATTCAGTGCTGGAGCCGAAATGAGAACAGTCAAAGCTCAAGTCGTTCACCTCGAGTAAGTAGTTGCCATGGTGTATTGCTTGCCTACACTATCTCTCTAACTACCAATTAGCATAGGTATGATTAATGTTTTTCTCACACTGGCACATGAATTACTCACCGAGGCTCATTTTGAGGACTTTCTTGATGTGATTTTATTCTATTTAGTTGTTGTCGTCATCGATGTTTTTGAAATACTAGTTTATTTTCGGTCTACGCTTTTAAAATTGGACTGAACACTGATATGTCCTGATTTTCTCTATATTGCCAATTGACATGAATGTTGACCAATGTCTTTTAATATGAGAACTTCAAGCTGCAGATGAAGGTTATCCTGCTCAACTGCCTACCTTGTACTCGGACGTATAAATGGTTGTGACGCTGAATAACACACTAATATTACATTTTTGGCATAAATGTTATTTTCATCACTATGGGGTTTAGTTGCTTGATCCTTGGTCTGTGCAACACGGTATTTACGTCTTCTGTCCTCAATTTAGTGTCGAATTTTTCGAGACTAATTTCTGAGTCTATTTTTTAATGTTACGCTCATAACGCACAAAATCGATAGATTTTAACATAGGTGAAATTTGAATAAATGACAACCAAAACGATTATTGATTGCCTTGGCATAAAATACAGGTAGTAAGGCAAGTGGCTACTGTTTCGTTTATTTATTATTATTTAGAGCAAAGCATGTTTTATTGGTTGCCGTTTTTTTGGCTTGATGGGCGGATCGTTGACAGGGACTCGGAAATGAGCTGAGAAATATATATATCAAAATGCGGACTGAAGTCGTAAATATTTTGTCGCACATAAATAGGATAAGTTAGTTAAAGACAGTGATACATATTTTAACAGACAAGACAGAGTAATTACGAGAACAACGATGTCTAGCATCTCAGATAATTTCCTGGGCCTATGAAGAGAGAAACACACAACTCAGTGTTTGTCAACAGTTTTTTAATGCATCTTGAGCTCTCTCATTTCATTTTGCGACGCGCTGTGATGACCACTCGGATGGGTGATTATTACTGATTCGCAATTATGATTTTTGTAATTGTCAGCATTACTAGCAAGCAAGCTATGATTGCTAAAATAACCTAACGACAATTACGCATCCTTAAATATTAATGTACATTATTCGGTGCTGTCCTTGATTTTATTCTCGCCACCATTTCCTTTTGCAGGACAATTGATAGCACTCGTAGGTCGGTAAAATCTTGAATCCTTTAAATTTCCAGGGGCACAGACTTTTGGCCTTGATTGATGGGCTCTCACTTGTCCCTGCATTTTGAAGCCGTCTATCAACTCCTTGTCTGCAAATGACTTTGGATCAAGATTTTCCACATTTTTGACATGGATAAGTTTGTGTATACATTTGAGCATAAGAGAATAGGTTTGCAGACCGGGTATTAGGGCAGACAATAAGAAATTACGCATCCTGACGGGCTTAGTTCTTTATCAGTAACGGAAAGCTGACTTATCTGAATGATAACAAAACGAATGGTTCAAATTGTCTTGTTAAACTCAAATTTAGTTTTCACCTGTAATAATCACTTATTAGCGCCAGTTAACTTGTACACTGAGTGCATATATGAAGCATTCCAAAAGCCAGTAAGTCATTGTTCAGCATGATATCGGATTGCATTGGTAACGGTAACTGTAGGTTTCTCTATGAGTTATGTTTCTTGTTCATTTCAAGTTATCAAAACCAATTTCATTCATTTACGTAACCAAAATCATGAGATTATTTCAGGAAAGCTTGGTAACGCATCTTTATAAATATCACTAAATATTAACTAGATAGTTAGTGCTACTAATCAATCTTTGGTTTCGTGGATTTTGAAAATTGTTAAAACCAAGTTTTCAGGCTTGAGATAAACACCAATCCCATTGTATCTAACCCGTTGCACAACATGGCAAAACTACCACCAGTCACATTTAATGAAGCATTTTAAACTTTCCATGACTATCCTCAGAACACGATAGAAATATTACTAACAAGGACCGAATAAATACACACCTCTCACCTTTAGTAGTCGCATACATTGTATTGGACTACAAAATTCATATGCAGTGAGGAACATGAACTTTTTGCAGATTGCGCTGCATATTCATTCATCATTATTTGTGCGGGTAGTGAGAAAAATTCTTTGAATCTAGTTTGCGTGCTTGTATTGCTTAACTATTGATATTCAGCCACAGAGCACGACATGTTGAGGCATATTTATTTCTGAGATTTATTGCGTGTGAAGGCACTAAATAATTAAAATTGCGATTGCCGTCTTAAGATTATAAAGTACTTTTTTTTTACTAAAATAGGCAATTGCTTGAAGCAGAGCGCAACTTGTCCCAAAAGTTGTTGCATGAAATTGCGCGAAACAAATCAACTTTAAGCAAATCGCCAACTGCAGAGTATACGAGAGAGTAAGTTCACTAATGATTTTGCTTAGAAGAAAAAAAAAGATTAAAAAATTTTTATCCTGTAATTGCAGAGTTTAATTTATGCCAGTTTAAATACCATTGGTGTTTGTGGATTGTGCCTTGTCTACGTAAATTTTTAATTTTATCAATTCTATATTTGTTTTTTTATATTTACTTATTCCAATCGCTTAATCGAAAAGATAGGCTCACCTCATTTGCGCAGATTTCATGTTGCAAGAACATCCATGTTGATCACACGAGTGCTTTTTCGTCCTATCAATACTACTTTAGAAAATTTGACAACGAGTGTTTGTCTGGAAGGATTTTTTTCTTACTAGACTGTGTATTTTTAATCGCATATCAAATATTATGATCGAGGAGGATCTTTTCCGGATCTACGGTGAGTGCCCATCCGTTAGCTGTTGATGTTTAGACTAGTGTTGGTTGCGCAGTGCCATTTACGCCCATTACTGGCTACACAATTTCGGCAGTCGGTAACTACGTCAAAATTAAATTTTGCAGCGCATGTAGTTAATACCTTTATGGCTAAACAAGAATTGTTTTATTTACTATTTCAGTGTGTGAACAACAGTGTTACACAAATTCAATAGTCTAACGTTTGTTTTTTGATGTCTTGTTTAATAGATCACGCAAATACTTTTGTTTGTTAAAGTTTCCTGAAACAAGGTTAACATGCACTTGTTTCTATGCCATACAAAGTTGTGTAGGCTATCTAGACAGACCCTATCTATTGAAATGTAAATTACTTCTACCTCATTTTTGCACTTAATTATTATCATCACTTCATTCTCGTTTTTATACTGCTGGCATAAACGTCCGTTAACTTCTTCTTTTTTAGACACGTGGTAAAACAAACTGTGCCGATTTGTTTTGTCGGCAATGACACACCGATTGACCCCGATCATGGTGGCGAAGGTCCACGTGAATCAAATGAAATTAAGCATGCTACAGGCAAAAAAGTGGAAATGGAGAACAACAAAAGCGATGCAAACACCTACATGGATGATGCTACGCCAAACTCGTACTCAACGCGTCCGGACACATCTTCTCCATCTGTCCAATTGCACTCGTCTATTTCCGAGACGGGCCACTCACAGTCTGTGCTGCCGGACGAATCCGGTGTTTCGATGAGCAGTACGCGTGCTGTAAATCTTCTGTACAATGCAGTAAATAAAGCGGCACAGCAATTGGCAATGGCAAGGAAAACCGCTATTCATGCTGAAGAACGGTCTCGTGATCTTCAGGTAACACTTCTGTCTGTTGTGCATAATTTCATCTGATAACCAAGCCAAATGGTCGAACATTACCGTTGTTCAACGCGCGGATGAGTTTCACCTTAAAATGTCAACTTGTTTAATAATTTACCCTCTCCCTCTACTAAAATTACTGTCGATTTCTCCAATAAGAACAGATCCAAGCTGCAGTTGACGAATTCTTTCTCAAAGTTCAATCCTTTGAACAAGTTACGCTCTCCAACCAACTCATGGTCATTTATTTAAATAAATTTTATGAGTTCGATATAAGCACCAATCCCATTGTATTCAACCAGTCGCACAACATAGCACTGGTTGGTGAACCTCTCGATAGTGTGTGGGAGGACATTTTTATGCGATCTACGTAGTTTCTAATGCAAATGTGTTTTTTACTCATCTCTCGATTGGTCATTAGCTTTTAACGACTTTTGGTACGCGACAGGAAATATACAAATTGCCTGGCCCTTGTTGTGCGAAACAAGGACCAGGCAATTGGTTATTGGCTTCTTTCCGGAGTTTTCCGTAAATCATTTTTAACTCTATTCTGCTCTATCAGCGATAATGATGGTCTAAACTGACTTTTTCCCCCTGCGAATTATATATATATATATATATATATATATATATATATATATATATATATATATATATATATATATATATATATATGAAAAGTATGTATTTCCAACGATCATTTGTGACAAAGTTTTGAAAATCAATTAGCCTATATTCGCGAAAATTGAGGTTTTTTCTCCTTTATGTTCATGTATGTAGATTAGCAACAAGTCATTGCGTTTATGTCTAGCCGAGGCCGAGCTCAGCTTGATACCGTCTCTTCTGGAAGTTAGCAACAGTTTCATTAATTGTAGCACGGCTAACGCCAACGCTAACCAATCTGAGCAGATGAACTGCATTGATCAACCGAAAAGTATGGACAATCGTGCGATTTTGATTGATACTCTCGGAACAGTAAACAGAAATATCAATATTGATAAACAGCCAAGCGACGTTGAAACCGCTCTTCAGTGTCGGCCAGATTCTCTCGAGACAATTAACAATGCCAATGATTTGGTCTCGCCATCCTTCATTAAGAATAACGGACTCGTCAATGGTAAATGCTATAGAACTAGTGTTGAGGTGCCGCTAACTCAAAATGAGATGAGTGATCGCCTATCTCAGTTAAAATTGGCTTGTAATCAGCTTTTGACTCAGACGAACGACGATTGCAATGTTTTAGATGAGAATAGGTCTTTGAGGAGAATACAACATCAGGCCTCTGAGAAGGTAAGCGTAATGACCCTACTGAGATAAATGGTGTTTTATCTTAAAACGTTTTGATCAAAATCAGTGGAATGAAATAGGTAAAAGCCTGCAGAATGCAAAAATCGAAGGTAGCGAAAATACATTCATTTTTATTATTGGTGTAGTTTGAACAATCAGGCGAGTAACTAGTGTCATGCTCTGCACGTGCAACCTGGCCGGTATGTGCGCTAACGAGCGAAGCCTGGCAGCTATATAGCCAAATATGGAAAAGCTTGCGTGAAAACAAGAGTTCACACAAAACGCAAAGATGTAAGACAGCTAATCACATTTGGCCAGTATTACTAACTTACATAATCGATAGATTTCAGACGGAGCAATAAACACAAACTTCAGAGGATAATTAAATTAAATTACACATCCTCAACCAGAACCAATCGCAACATCTTTATTACATTTATTAAAACCTAGTGTATACTGCAAATGTCAATTAAATAGTATTCTCATCATGCGTGTTATGTTCTACCTAAAGAATTATTAACCTTTAGGGATGGCAAAGTATGGTCTTAAAACGATTGTAAATGCATACATAGACGCAAGCTAAATTGCATGAACTCTGTCTTTGAATATATTAGACGCATCATCATCATGTCCAGTCATACAAAAGTCAAGTGACTAATGTTTCACTGCCATATAACCATAAGGAGTGAAAAAAAGTATATAAGTGAATTTAGACAAATTATTATTGAGATTTACGAGAGAGAAGGAATACCTTGCTACTATGAGTAAATTTATAAGGATAACTCACAGAAATGAGGAAAACTAAACCTCTCCACAACACCATTATGGCCAAGTTAGCATTTGGGCAAGGCAACATCAGCAATACAGCTTCCTTGCGGATTTCACTGTATCACGTCATGCATATTCTTTTTCAATGCAAAGGACCTACGTCATCTAGATCACGGTGTAATTGAAATTTTAACAACAATAGTGATGAGAGACTTTGGTGCAGTAAGTTCCTGAAGAGCTATGCTTACATGGCAAAATTCACCAGGTCTCTATATTGCATTTAGTTTTCCGCTAAATTCATTCATATTTTTCCAAATCAGGCGTATATTGATTGCTGAGGCTACGACGCGGAGTGTAGGTCACCTGGAATTCCCCTTAATTCCCATGTCTATCACGCTTGGCTGCAACATCAAACATTAAGTTGTCAGTATTAGCACGGGTTTGGTTTTTTCTTGTATCAGGAAATTGTTCCTATTCATGTAGAACCATTTAATGCTTGCTTTCCAGGAACCCTTCTTGAACTCTTCTGATGATTCGTCATCGCCAAACACATCGTCATCTAATGATTTGGAGTACGGTTGTATTACTAGTGGCAGCACACTAAACAAGTTTAGTGTGCCAATTGGCAAAGAGGAACTGTCTACAAATAAATCAGAAGCCTCAACAGACATTCGGGCCGGAGATAATGTAGCGAAGAATACGACTGCGGTGCACTCGCTATCTCAACATTTGCTTCAGGAAAAATCTCATTCGATCGCTTCTGAGCAGTTGGAGCAATATAATGTTTCTGCTGACCATGCTGAACAGGACAAGAATCACAGAGGACTGAGTGGTTGTCTTGTTACAAGTGGTGATTCAGGCATGTCAAGATCAACGTCCAGTTCATTGCCACCGGTTGTCCAAACCCCAATGTCTAATTTAAAAGAGGAAATGGCTTCCGACACGGCTGGCATTATGCGATTAAACGCGTATCAATTGGGACATCTGGCACTGTCGCCTACAACGGATAAGAATGATCCACGAAATTTGTCTGGCTTCGAAATGGTTATAAGACGCGTTCAAGAAGAGAGAAATGCAATGGGTTTGGCCTTGCGTCGGCTTGACGCTGAGTTGGCACAGTTGTGCAATAAAGCTCCTCTGGTTCAGTCTCTGCCCCTGACAACAGGATCTTCAATGCTAGACTCACACCTTGAATGGACAGATAAGCAGTATTCATGTCCGGTTTGCAGCAAAATTACACCTTTAGTGGCAAACAACCAAGCAGTTCTGTCCGCGCCAGTGGCCCGAGCTGTAAGCTTTAAGTTCACTTTTTGACACTTTCTCAATAGGTTAATTTTTTAAAAAATAATTCCATAGTATATAATATATTTCTTATTGGCAAATATACGAAAAAGTTTCGTTTAAATCCTCATCAAAACAAGCATCCTAATAAGAAGCATAACGTGGAAATGCGATAAGTTATGGTAAAATATCTGCAGACATCTTAAACCTCCTCTTGTCGACGACCAACTTTTGTCGCATATGCTTAAAACACAAGCGAAAAACGATTGATTTGTTTGTATTCATTATTGTGGTTTTTTCCTCTTGACGTAAACGTCAGTTTCGTAAGCGTTTTGGATCGCTCATGTTCAGACTTCACGGCCTAAGGTAGATGCAGATCGAATGAAATTCCAGGTGCCACTTTATTCCAGAGTCGGTGCACACTTTAAAGCCCCAAAGATACCGAAGTCCTGTCTAACTGCGGAGAATCACATTTCTCTTTCACCCCTGTAGCGACATCGTTGTAGCTAAAAGAGAATTAAGAATATGACAAACAATAACGTGTCATGGAAAACGTGAAAATGTAGCACTTATGCTATGAATTGTTTATTTTTCTGTTAAAATTATGAATCATGTCAAAAATTATGCATATTGTCTATCTCAGCCATTTTTTATAGTAATATATTAAATCTTTCATTAGGATGATTGTCAAACGGCGGTAAAATCTCGTTCGAGTGGCCAGAATGTTGCCGCTAATCTGGTTCCTGTAGAGAGGGTGAGCATTATTTAGTTTTTGTTACTGCGAATTTCATTTTAATTTTAATTTTTTAACTTTTATTGTCATAATATATATTAAATGAGTTTTTGTTAGTGTATGACATATATATATATATATATATATATATATATATATATATATATATATATATATATATGGGTGTGTGTGTGTGCTTATGCTTTAATAAGTCCTACACGCATGAATCAAATAGTGCTAGGAACCATATGACCCCTGAACGGACTATGGCGAGGAATGTGCTTTTGTTGGATGGGAGCAGCATTGCCAGTTACCTTCCTCAATTATTCACCTGCATAATTCCCGATCCCTGAAACTGTCAACACTGTGAAACGCTTATCTCCAATCACCACCAGTGTTAGGAATTCACAAAGCAATCTTAACCCCTAGACTTTTCAGAGCTATTGGTTTCAATGAATTTATACCAAACTTATTAAGAATAAAAAAATTATTTGCTACGTGGGTGGCGATAAAATTTCTTTGAACCACGTTTTCGAGCTTGATCCAAACACCTATCCCGTTTTATCTAATCAGTTGCTATCCTCAGTCACACAAAATGACGCGTTTCGACCTTTCATTATAATCATGATAGCATGACGGCAGACTGACTAGCGGAGTTAAAACTGCAGTGCATATATATATGGAAAGCCAAATTGGATATGCTGCCTTCACCTAAAGTGGTCTCGCGTATATTGCACTTGACTTTAAACGTCGACTTCTCAATTTCTATGCTTTCACGAACATTAACTTTCTGCCGCTTTCGTCACTTATATCTAAGTTATACATTTTAACAATCTTTGAATGCGTAGTTGGCGCTAACAATTTTTTCAAATCTTGTTTTTTATCACCTCCCGCGCAGTCAATAATTTTTTTTGTACATTTATTTACATATTTAGCGAAAGCTTCAAATAGTTAATTTGCAATGTTGTGCGTCCGTTTTGATACAATTGGATTACTGTATATATGAAGCTTTCGAACATTATTTACATACTTCTTTCAGAATATTGGTGCGATAATTTGTAGCGCGATGAATTATCTCCGTATCGGTTGCTTGGGTTAGGTCGATCGCCTTTTAAATCTTTAGAAAATGCAAGCGTAATTAGTACAGAAGCCGTTTTGTTACCAGATTGACTCCAGTCGTTTCTAGGTTATGTGCTTTGATTTTTTGCGCCAACTTAGCGCGTCGCATAACTTACTTATTATGAAAGAGAAGGCTGAAGTTTGACGAGGACGAGATTGCGTAGATAATGTCTTAATCCGTAGGCGATTACTTGAACAAAGTCGTATTTATCGCCTTCTCATAATGGTCATCTGTCGAGATGTCAAAAATACTTAAAACACAGGGGATCACAGTGTACCATTATAAATTATGTCCAAAATTTGTAAATATTATATCAAATATTTAAACACACACACTTCTCATGACATCGCACAATTTTAATAATAGCAATGGCATTCGAAAAGCATGTCACCATGCTCCGCTTATTTCTACCTGTGTAGTAGGTGTTATTATTTGTGTTTCTCTACCATACGTTTAGATTCAGAGATTTAAGTTTTCTCAGACAGTGTATTGGTCGACATTTAGTACACCGACTATATTGTATTATTATTAGCATTATTATTCCACGACAGAGATTCTGCCGCCGCTGCCTAGAATAGATTATTAGTCGTTTTGGTCTTTGTAAATAATATTATTCCAAAAATTTAAAATTACCCCGCTGCATCACACATCCTTACCTTGAATGCTGTGGCTTCTAACTGACAATCTGCAAGTAGTTAACAGATTAACTTATCATGACAGCTGCATTAATAACTCAGAAAATATGAATGATTTGCACAATGCGGATGCGCAGAAGATATAGTTTCCATTTATAATAATACGAGAGTGCCTCAATTCTTCTTAAATATTGTGTGTACAATGCATTTGTATTTGCTATGTTAAATGCTAGTATGTATTAGGTGTTGCGAATCTAGTAACAAATTAGTTCAGTTGTGACCAGAAGGATAAACCGTCCTATTATTCCACATTCTTCTACCAAAAATATAGTGGTTAAAGGGCGTAATACCGGCTCCTACTGATGAGTCGCCAGTAAGCACGAAACGAATGTGCATGAGATTATACTTTCCGTTCATGCTGCCTTTGGTTTATCCTTCTGGTCACAACTGAACTAATTTGTTACTAGGTTCGCAACATCTAATACATACTTGCATATATATTAGGTCTTCGCAACAAACAGTATTTAAATGTTAAATGCTGGTCAGGATTTTTCGTTCAAAATGTTAAACGCTTACAGACATTCGATAATTTTTTTAATGAAAGTATAGCTCATACAGCTATGCAGCAGCGAAGCAGTATTTATGTCTTTGGGCGTATTTTTGGATCAGTTAGAAAAGTTAATTTGATTTCGGCAATTGCGTCAGCTCTGTCACGCTTCGCTTGTGCCTACAGCCCGGTTGTCCAGTAAAGCGCTGTTCTCTTAGCCAGCACTAGATTAGCGTAAGTCTGAAGGAGAACAGAATTTGCCATGGAATAGGTGTGAGATGAAATATTATCGGACCAGTTTGTTCACGATGATTGGGTCCTAGTGGCAATTATATTCGGAGGCCCTGTGTGCTATAGCATCGAGATGTGCTCAGTGTTGATTTTGTCAGCACAGTTATCTTTGAGGCTTGGCGTTGCTTATGAAGCAATGCGGTGGAAACTGCAAGAAAACATCATTGCCGGTGTCGCCTGATTTGTAGTTTTTGTTGTCTACGAGGTATGCTGTGAGCATCTACTTAGTCTTGTTTCCGTGTGTTGTCTAAGCTAGCTGCACCCCCAACCAAATAAATTTTTCTCCTTTATATGGTTTTGCTTGCTGTTATTATTTTTGTCATTATTATTATTATTATTCCTCAGTATTTTGGTTTCGCGGCAATAGAATTTACGTTTTATAATACTTCTTCATGATCATGATGCTGGTTATGATGATGATAAAGATAAATTTGGAGAAAACAGTTGACATATTGATAGAGTGTGCATAAAATGACTTCTACCAAGAGTGAGGATTTCTACCTGCCCTTATCTGTGATTACAGTTTGTCCTGATGTAAATAGCACTGGCTAATTGTGTCAGAATTTTTGCCAGCGCGAATCACAAACTCGAGTGAAATTGTTGCTTTTAGAATAGGTATTAGTTTACTTCAATTTTTGGTACCTACTTTTTAAACATATTCCTTAGTTTCGTCGTTTGTTATTGTTTGTGATAGCACAGAAAACAGTGTAGCGTTATCTACAAGAGTTCATGCACGGTAGACTGTGGATCGCGTGAGACGGCGACCGGCATAGTTGCTCCACACAAGAACATCATTCGACATTTGACAGTTATCCTAAACCATTCCGTCCATTGTCGTCTGACATAGTTAGCATGGTTTGTGTAGCTGTAAAAAAACATCTTGTCCTGTAATCAGATTTTGGTAACAAATCAGACTCCACTGGTGTAATGCGGATACCTTGATTATCTCCGATTGATTTTTACAAGTGACCTTCAGAGAGGACTAAACTGTTTTTGGCTGTTCAAGTATATTTTATGTGTATTCAATATTTTCTACAGCAAGGACGCTGTTTTACCGATGTTGCCTTGCCTTAAAGCTGAAAACCATAATGGTGTTGTGCAGACGTTTTTTTTGCCTCACTTCCGTTTTCTCTCATAATAACTAGATCCTCCCTTTCATAAATCATTCTCATTTAATAATTTTTGTACCCAAATTATTTGTTTTTTATTTCTTTTGCTTATGCCCACTTCAGTTGCGTCATGTGTATCTGCGATATCTGCGCTCCGAGAGTTATAGACGTTCTCTGTCCTACCAGAAACGTTATCTCATCATGTTGTTGGGCAACTTCAAATACTCCGAAGAGGCTATGGTTGTAAGTCTTGGTCAGAGTTGTTTACCATCTATTTTGGCATATTCTCGGCTCATAAACAATGCACATCCGTCGGCTTCGATTGCGTCACAGCAGACTGTTGTTGCTGAACAAGATAGAACTAACACTGTTGCCAATTTGTCGTTGACCGAAGTTTTTGGTCCCGGAAAGACACTGGCATTAGTGCGATTTAGAGCAGCTGCTCGCTGTGCACAAGCTGTTTTCAGGTGAGTTAGGCGTTCTCTGAACTGAAATTACCTTTTTCAAATAAAATTATTTAACATAGATTTTTACTTTAGGTGGAAGCAAAAGAACTTTTACAATACTGGTGCGTAGTAATTAAGTTAAAAATGATAAATTTAAATGTGGATGAATTTCAAAAGCGGTCACGCCAGGCACGTCACGATGCATTGAATGAAGAATCACTGTCTGAGGAATATTTTCTTTTGGAAGTACACGGATTTGAAAATTTTCACGATGAAGTTGGGCATTATCCAAAAAATGATTACTGATAAAGATTTTGCAAAGCACAGAATCTAATTAAAATTACTGAATAAATTGGATTTTTTAACTCAATGCTGAATGTATGCATGCATGTATGTATGTATGTATGTATGAATGTATGTATGTATGCATGTATGTATGTATGTATGTGTGTATGTATGTATGTATGTATGTATGTATGCATGTATGTTTGTATGTATGTATGTATGTATGTATGTATGTATGTATGTATGTATGCATGCATGCATGTATGTATGTATGTATGTATGTATGTATGTATGTATGCATGTATGTATGTATGTATGTATGTATGTATGTATGTATGTATGTATGTATGTATGTATGTATGTATGTATCTATGTATCTATGTATGTATGTATGTATGTATGTATGTATGTATGTATGTATGTATGTATGTATCTATGTATTATGTATGCATGTATGCATGTAGGTATGTATGTATGTATGCATTTATGTATGTATGTATGTATGCATGCATGTATGCATGTATGCATGTATGTATTTGTGCTTGTATGTAGGTATTTTTGCATATATGTATTAATGTGTGCGTGTAGGTGTGTATCTATATATCTATTTTCTTATTGTATGTATGTATATATGTATATATGTATGTATATATATATATATATATATATGTATTTGTGTATGTATATATGCACGTATATATGTATATATTTGAGCGTGTATGTTTGCACGCATTTATGTATGTTTGTATGCTTGTTTGTATGCGTATCTTTTTATGTATGTATGTATATATGTATGTATTTATGTATGTTTACGTGTGTATGTATATTTTCTGTTAGTTACAGATTTTTGGTGCTCAGTTGACTGTCACAGTATGATGTTTTTAAATTTTAATCGACTATAGTTTTATGAGAGCTTTTAGAATGGGAATATTGTGTATTCAACTTACGCAAATTTGATTCAACTTAGAACTCGCTTGATTATTTTAATTATTCTTTTTTTATACAGAATGCGTCAAACGGTGCGCAAATGGCAGCAGATAGGCCTTGGTAATTCGGCCGTGCGGGTCGACGCTAGTCAAACGGAAAACTCTACTGCGTCTACTGGTAATGGTCCACAGCGTTCCACTTTAGGTAAGTCTAAGAAATTAAAAACATCATGTAGTCATGCATTCGGGTGTCTTGTTCGTTGCGGCACGTTTTTTGTACGGTGATGAATTAATCCTGTTTAGTACTACCAAGACCACTTATCTTAGGCGTCATTTGTTTGGCTCTCAGATGATTGATATATTTTTAATACGAAAGTCCAACGCGAAGCTGTTCAATTTGATAAGAAGTTAACACTGTGGACATGTTTTCCTATGTATAGGCTATTAAACTACAAAGAAGTTGTGGGTATCTGTGTGAAGTAAGGCTTTTTATTTATGCATTGGCACTACCATCTAGAAAACAATAACTGGATTTCTATTCTTTAAATCAAGTTTGCGTGCCTGAAGTAAACACCAATCCCATTGTATTTAACCAGTCATCGAACAAAATAACTGGTTAAATACAATGGGATTGGTGTTTACTTCAAGCACGCAAACTTGATTTAAAGAATTGTTACCACCACCCGCGCAATCAATTATTGTTTAAACTGGATTTCTATTTTCTTTTCTATTTGTAAACATGATGACCAAAATATTTTTTTTATTTTCTGGTGTTTCTCTAGAACTGTAATCTTGTGTAATTTAAATTTCTTCAGTCAATCATTCGAGTATTGGAGCACACGCGCTATCGTCATAAGATAGCTTAATATTATTATTGTTCTTCCTCATTCATTCAGGCTCATCACGGATAGATCCTACACCAAAAGATGCTGCCTCAAGAATTACTTCTAGGGTTTCTGGAAGACTGTCAACAAGTCCTGTAAAGAGGCCTCAACAACGACTATCTTCTAATCCAAAGAACACATCAGTTTCTCCAGCAAATGCTCAGCGCCGGATTCTTTCCCCAAATTCGCAGGTGCGCAACAAAGTGTCTGTACCCACAAATTGTTCAGTGAATGCCGAAATGCAAAATTCCGTGACTGAAATTCCTGGCCAAAACAGAGTCAAGTGCCAGCCAGGGGCGAGGAGAATGCCTGTTACTGCTAGTAATGCCAGTGGAATGAAATGTATTGGTTCCAGGTGAGAAAGATGTAGATGCATTCAAAGTTTTTATCCACCTGACAATGATTATTATGATATAGTGAAATGGTCTTTGTTTTTGCGGGTGATAGTAGCAATTATTTAAATGAAGTTAGCGTTCTCAATATGAACACCAGTTCCATTATATATATTTATATATATATATATATATATATATATATATATATATATATATATATATATATATATAATGGTATAAGCTAAGAATTGTGTATTGTAGAAAAGGTAATTCATTTAGTAGTTCGGTTTCGTTCATATTGGAAACTATTCAAATGCTGCACAATTTTCCGAGGAAAGAGCTCGAACTTAGGCACGTCTGCCTCGGAGTTTGTGAGTTTGACCACTGAGCCACCCTGCCGCACACTACGCACAATTTTTCAGTTAAATACTAAATACTGTATTTTGGTTAACCTTTTCTTCATGTGGAGCCTGTATGGAATCTATTAGACCTTGTGCGTAGCAAGCGGTAAGTTGTCCCAGTGGTTAGGTAAACAACTACTGAAGACCAAAGCATTTTCTTCTTAACAAACTGCCTGATCCTACCAAGTTCGTAATTAAATTATCAAAGAAGAAATTTTATACCAAGTGTGATTCTTGATTGTGCAAAACTGTTTTACATTCCTGGCAAAAGAGAGCATTAACTAACTGGTGCAGATTTTTAATCACTTTTAACTCAATTATCTTATCTAAAGATTAATAATTATAACAATCGGTGTTGGTTTAATGTCGTCGGGTTCTACCACGAATATCAAAATTGATCAGAATCAGCGAGATCTTTGTTAACGTAAAGCACACCTAGCTGCTTTCCGAGCATTTTTTAAAGACCGTGATCACTAAACGGAAGATCTGGCAGAATCGTTATGCAGCGCGACGATTTTTTCTAAGGAAAATTAATTGATTTCTGTCCGCAATTTGGAATTGAATATAGGATTGATGCATCATAAAAAACCGAGAGGATCGTTTCAACAGCCATTTCCTTTTGAAATGCAATGAAGGCTTAGTTAAGGCACGCTGTAATAGGGCATTGCATATTTATTCGTTTGAATGTTTGCATATTTATTCGTTAGGGGTGGGTAATACTATTGTCGTCAGTGGTTTCCCACCACATTTGATAGATGAGTTTAAATGCAATAATATGTTAAACCCCGTTGTGAAAATTTGTACGGCTGATAAGTGACCAGTGTATATTCACCTACTATACTTTACTTTACTTTACTGCGGCTGACTCATTTTGGAGGATAAGCCGGATCCAATGACATTTCTTGAAGTTTCTTAGGAATTTGGTACAAGTGGTGTCCCCTCACCACTCGGCTTTTTGATCGAGGACGCACCTCTAGCCTTTGCCAATCCAAGCGCAGTCTGCAAAGCAGCAGTAAGTTGCATGGTTGCCGGTGGCTGTTGAGAGCTCATTCGCCATTCGGAAGTACGGGGTACTGTCCAGGAGTCCATGTAATCCTGTGGCTGTTGAACCCTTTTGTGGCGGGGAACACACGCCGAGTCATGGTGCCGTCGTCGGGCTCATGTGGTATTTTATAGGAGATCCGATTGCCGGTCGGAAATCCACCACGCCCTGGTGACACCACCGCCATAGCCCCGTTAGCCCATGTACGATCGGCCATCGAGACATGGTTGACACCTACTATACAAAAGTGACGAGTTAATACAGTGTATAAATGATATATTGCGTTCCACTTTGGCGTTCATATAATTTAATCAGACTTAATTTTGATTACATCCAACACCAAACTTCCTCTCCCAAGTTTGAAAAGCAAATATAAACTGAAATCCACTTATAACAGTATCTGAGATTGGAATTGTAACTGCGGACAGTCTTATTTGGACAGACACGATTGAATAACACAAAATTAGGCCCATGTAGACATACCACTAAGATGGTGGTATCGCTACTTGCTCCCCTTACTTTTTGAAGAGCTAACGTATGTTGACGGGGCAGATTCCAACTGCCATTGGCGAAATCGGCTGAACCACGTTCCTTAGTTTTCAGTGTGATAACTGCAGCCATTCTCTACCGGTAAGGTTTATGATTACACAGAATATATCCTTACTTCCTTTTCAATTTTTCAGAACAATTAAATCAGTTGGGCCATATCAGAACAACAGTCAAGCAATAGATACGACTAATGGGTCAACTGGTTCAGTTTCGTCGAACGTCTCAAAGAGAGCATGTTCTGTTACAAGTAGAATGAACAGTAATTTTGGAGCATCTAGTGATGGCAAGAATTCTACGGCAAAGTCCAGTCCATCTAAGGTGGTTAGTCGTTATCCGGTTTCACCAAATAGATTTGGTTCAGCACAGTCCAGGACAATGGGTTTCGGCTCGCCAGAAAAGTATAAAAATAACAGAGAATCTATGTCTTCTGCAATTCCTCGAGGTACTAGTGCATTTCCTTGGCAAGAAAATACGCCGACGAAAAATAATAGAACAGGAGACTCGACTTTCAAGAGTACACAAATCAGGTACGTTTGTGTTAATGCAACTAATGGTCAGTGTACAGACAGCTCACATATAATGATATGCCGCGTTGTTATTCTATTTCGTCTGTTTTATTTCGTTTCAGCAATCACCCTACCTGTGTACACCCTAAACGCGGTGATGTAAACAATGTTGCGAGTGCCTGTCCATCGTGGCAAACGTTTGACACTCCTTGTCTAGACGCATCGCCCAATTCGATATCCTGCAATCGAGGAGTGGCGAAGCTATCGAATGGTTGGTCTGCCGATTGAATGTAATCTTTTATGTGTTTAATCTCGATTAATTGCACCATTGATGATAGTGAAGTGATATCACCTTTTAGAATTGTTTTTATGTTTATTTTGTTTTCGAAGCTGCTTACTGCAAAGCATATAGTATCAAATGGAGATCTAAGTCTCGCGCGCGATGAGGACTTTTAAACTTTCCTGGCTTTTATTTCTGAAAATTTTTTAAGACCCTCGGGGCTAACCACTGCACATATGAAAACGAGCAACCTGATGCTTTACTAAGTAGGTAAATTTGTCAGTCGCCTTCCGCATACCCATTCTTGGAGTTCGTACGTGCTAGCACAGCCGTGAACACCAAATTTTATGTTTAGTGGGACTATCAGTTGTGTCCACTTAGTGTAGGCGTGGTTCATGATAGTTTAAATCGATGTGTATGGTTTACATGTAAATCTTTCTAAGGCATATAATGATGACGACTATGGGAGAATTAAATTAGTTTTTATTCGTCGTATTCTAGAATTACAGAATTTTTCTCTCTCCATGATTAGAGTATCCACAGTTTGCTTTCGTGGGTAGTAGATATGCACTTTCAGTTCCGCAATGATCCGATTGATCCCCTTGTTCGCGTACGCCTCGAGTTTTTCTTCATGGTGGCCGGGTGCTGATTCGTCTCCTCATTCTGAAGGCTTCAACATCATTCGTGCTAATCACTTGAAATGAGGTACGACGATTTAATCTTCATGGTTAGTACGAATGATGTGGAAGCCTTCGGAGTGGGGCGACGAATCAGCACCCCGTCATCACGAAGAAGAACTCGATGCATACTTGAAAATCGGGATCAATCGGAACTTTGCGCAAGTGATAGGGAAAATCTACTCCCCGGGAAAGAAAATCGTGATATTCACACTACGCAATTCAATACTACAACGTTCAAGAGTTAAATTATTGTCAGCGGCATCAACTATTGCCTAGGAAGCGGATTACCATCCCATCTCTAAGATAAAAGGGTCGTTTTAATTGGAAATAGTCTACCCTAGTTATCATTAATAAACTTAATCTTATTTCTATCCTGTACTTAATGGAAGCTGTTTCATATATGACGGCGTTCAATGTTAAAATGATTTGAAATTTTGTAAAATGCATGTTTTTATTAATAAACCTTGCTGTTTTTCATCAAACGGAAATATGTTTTCCTTATAAATGACTAGTTTTACATATTAGCACCGGGAACGACAACACTTATTTCATAAATCCGATAAACTAATTTTTAAAACCATCGAGATTTGATTAATTTATGAAAAAGCATTTATTTTTCGCTAGATGACAGCGTTTCTCGCTCAATTCGTCTGTCCTGTTAGTCGTTGTTTAGCAACTGGTATAATCATTTACCCGTTCTCTTTCATGATCGTGAATCCCTTTTATTGATTTCATTTACGCTGCAACATTTGTCATTCACCTATCATCATCATTTACAGCCATACATAAGGCATTAGTACCTAATGTTTCACTGTCATATAACCATAAGAAGCGAGACAAAAATCAATAAAACTTTTATAAATAACGACAAAGTAATAATTTAGACACACAAATCATTAGTGCAATTTAGAAAAGAGAGAGAGAGAGGTGGGGGGGGAGGAGACCTAGCTACTATGAGTATATTTATCTAGATAACAAACAGAATTGATCTAAACTAAACCTCTACACAGCACCATTATGGCCAAGCCATCTTGAAGGCAAGTCAACAACAGCAATACTTTTGTCTTTCGTGGTTATTCGCTTTGCCCTATCTGTTTCGCAAAGATCCGATTGATCCCCATTTCCAAGTACGCACCGAGTTCGTCTTCATGGTGGCTGAGTGCTGATTCGTCCGTTTCCTCCGAAGGCTTCAACATCGTTCATACTAACCACTGGAAATGAGGTACGATCTAATCTTCGTTGACTGGCAACTTTTCGGAACAGAATTTTCCATTCCATCATCAGGCTTCTAATCACTCACACAGTAAGAATACTCACAATAACAGATTTAAGCAAATTTGGTAACTTCTTTCAAAGCAGATCTATTTATATTTTCATTATTTGACTCACTTATGGTTTTAAACAAAACTAAACTCTATATATGCGTATGCATGGGGCACATGAAAGCACCAGCTCTACAACCTATATATATATATATATATATATATATATAATAGGAAAGAAAAACACATTAATAACAAAGTGGATAAAGGCCATTTATTTCGTGAATACTTATTATCGTTCTACAATCATTCATTTATACACATTCTGGGTTTTCAATTGATTATGCTAGTTATATATATAAATATATATCCTATAAATGACAGACCCAACCCTTACCTACAGTAAAATTGCAGCAAACCGTGGATACTCTAAATGCAACGATCGCAGTGCGCAATCATTCACGTAATATCATAAATAGAACTTCCTTGCGCGTTTCACTGTATCACGTCATAAGCATTTGTCATTCACGTATTAACTACCCTGTGGTGGCAAATTTACTGTGTGATGATTTGCGTGCCCCCTTAACTCACTTGGCCATAATGGTGTTGTTTCTGCGCTGGATGCGTTGTACATACTTATAAAGCTATCTGAATAACACTGTTTTTACACATATGAAGAAGAATTATGCTATTTATTAATGTTGTTATTATTATTATGTTTAAATAAATACCGTTTTACAAAAAATTCAATATTTTAGGCAATGATGGTAGCCTGCATGCACAAGGAATGCAACATATGGATGTTTCAGAAATGTCTGCCAACCGAACGGTAGGAATATATATATATATATATATATATATATATATATATATATATATATATATATATATATATATATATAAGGTTGTATTTGTTTCATATATTTAACTAATTATTTATTATTTATCTCCTGTTTTTTCGTCGGAACAGGTGATGCTTGTAATGTAGTCTGTGTTACTGATTAATAATTGTGCCATAGACTGCAGGTTTATTTTAATCATCTAATCTCTTTTACTTAACCAATCTAGTTATTATCAAATCTCGACAGATATGCTGTAATTAGTTTTTTTAAGGTTCACATATTATTTCATATTGCAAGCTGTGAATTTTTTGCATGCACATTATACATTTATATAACTCAACTTTAAGAGTTGGAATTGTCTATTTATACTCTTCAAATTTGCTGTTAATAATTTACGTGGTATTTCAAAAGAAAATGAATACTTCACTTTTATTAAGAATTCTAGTAGTAACGTTGCCCGTCGGCCTAGCTTAAAAGTTACAAGCGATAATTTTAGTTTCGGCGCTTTGCCTTGTTTGTGTCTCATTATCTATGTGAAAGTCATGGCATTCTAATATGACACCCCCAGTAGGGCATTTTGTGTCCATTTCATGCTAACTGGATATTCATCCGTAAATGACGGCACCACGCACAAAACTCGCTCTGTAATTAATTTTTGAAATTTGGACATTGCGATTTCCTAGGCGTAAGTATGTTAAGCAACATGTAGCAGCATTATTATTAAACGCTGTAGCACATCACAATTGAAGTAATGACTATTTAATGCCTGGCGAATGGTGTGCACGACTCAATGTCGCACGCTCTATGGCGAGACACCTGGCCACAAAACTTCTCGCTTTAGCGGATGAATCGCATTTTCTATTTTCAGACTATACCAATATTATATATATATATATATATATATATATATATATATATATATATATATATATGAGTTATGGAAACAGAATAAACTTCACCAAAATTGAGAACATTCTGGAGAAAAGCCTTATACTTTGGACTCAATCGACATCAGTTTCCACGCTTTTGCAGTAATTATGTCATAATTCAATGAATCCAAAAATATTAATATATTTTCTTATTAGAGATCTAACATATATACGCCTTTATAAATTTGTTAGTGCGTACGTCTTAATACGCTATTTCAGATAGGATCACATTGATATGTGGCCTTCCGGCACAGGGCCTTGAACCAAATGCATATTTGATGTGAAGTGCTGGACAATTGGACTGTGTCATCTTCTATACGTATACATATTAAAACAGTAGTAGAGTCAACTTAATATAAGGTATTTTGCCGTACAATTTTAAGGCAGACGTAATATTAAGAATATGTCAAAAGATATCGATTTCATGATTTCGCAGATAGGCAGCATGCTAGCTAAATTTGTACCAACATTCATTCTGAACACCTGCCTCTGGCATTGATGAATATTAGTTATCACGTTTTCGTAGTAATCAGGACATCTTTTAGTAATAGTAATAATATAATAATATGTAATAATAATAATAATAATATGTAATAGTTGTAGTAGTAGTATTAATAATAGTATTATTATTGTGTATGTAATATTAATGATGATAGTGTATTAGTAGTAGTAGTAGTAGTAGTAGTAGTAGTAGTAGTAGTATTAGTATTAGTAGTATTAATAGTAGTAGTATTAGTAGTAGTAGTAGTAATATTAATAATAATAATAATAGTAGTAGTAGTAGTAGTAGTAGAAACAGTTGAAGATTTTTGGTGGCGGAATACTAATCTCTGTATTTTTGTATTATCCATGGCGTAATAATTAACAAATTGGTTCATATCCGATCAAGAGTATATGTTAAATATTGCATCTTTGCCAATTTATTCTAATATTTAGGAAATTACTTCTAGGTCTAGTTATGGCGTTTTCGCATCAACAGTAATTTCCGCCGCAGAACCGATGAGTTCAAGTTCTTCTCAGCGTGCATCTGCTGATGGTTCATCTGTTTCTCGAATTTTACTCGGTAAAAACTCATCTGGTTTAGATGTTTTGCCAACGGATCATCAATTTCGTAGAAGTGAATGTGCAAAGAATCATGTTTTCCCTGGTAAAAATGACGTTATAAGTAATTTTAATTTCCTTGAAGCCTAATGTATGTTTAAGCTCTTTATTTAGGCTATGTAACGTTTCATTTCGGCTATAAAGCGGTTTGTGGTAGCCTCACAATATCGTTCTTTTTATTACAAATAATTGTTATCATTTGTATTTGGGTATAAAGCTTTTTTTATGGAGTAAACACCATTCTTATTCAAAAAATTATTTTCCAACCACACATTGTTTTATGCTTAAAGTATACTTTAATTCGCATGTCATACGGTATTATTGTAGCGGAATTTTCTAGGTAGCTCAGGTTGTTTTCATAAAAAAATCATTGTTTTTATTCTAATAAGAAATAACTTTTAAGGTTACCCCTTGTGGTTTTATGAATAAATAATGTTCAATGCTGCTGTAAATATTCAATCCTTTACATTTACCGATGCCTTTTTTCTCTACAGCTCAAAATCCATCCCGTCGACAGCCTCGATATCTGACTGACTTTGTCGACGCTTGTGAAAACACTCCGGATTCTGTTTCAAAATCGCCGAATGATGTTTCCCGGCATGAAAATTTGCAGACCGTAGACAGAATACAAACTGGTTTTGGTGGACTTCATCAGTCAGAAGCTAGTAGAAATCGCAACCTAAACAGTTGGAAGGAAGACAGCGTTTTAGGAAATCAAACTGTGTCATCCAGTAAAGTTGATGAAACATACAGAGAAGGCAACTGGGCTAGACCAGGAGCCAGACGCATTGAAGAAAATGCGACTAATAACGACTTTTTGACATCTCCATTGCAAAATACCATTTGTGAAACACCACCGAAGACAAGAATATTTACAGGTATTGTTCCAGGTCTTTGGAGCCCGGAATAGGTAGTGAGGATACTGCTTGACTTTGGTTGTGGCCATGACTAGATTTTGCATGGAATTGTCAACATCAACGATTCCGACACCAGTTAACATGAACGATCATTCATCGGGCAAGTAGTGGCTGATGTCGGTTTTGGCTACAAAATGACGGTTTTCTGGAGACGTTTGCCAAATATTGCGTGGTTTAATATGTGACGCATATAAGATGCCTTTAGATTCTTTAATACGCACGCCTTATTAATTTAATATTTGATAGTTCAATTCTCATTATCGGTATGAGTTTAAAATTGATTTTAAGTATTATGAAATATTGCCAGGATTTCACAGGCATTGAACTGAAAACCTTTGCATGTTACTCGAATGATTCTTCTGATGATATCATGTAAGATTTTATTATTGCGCATTTCTCTTTACTAATTTAAAAAAAAGTTAAATGTTGTTTTGTTACACTAAAGTGCAAGTATTCATGTCCTTATTGAACTGTCTGTTTTAAAATAATGAGGGCATGATATTTTTATTGTAGTCTTAATTTTTTATATTTTTGGTTTTAATCTATTAGATGTGGATTCACGAGAATGATCTACTTAATATGTTGCCTTTATTAACATGCAATTTTTGTCTCGTTTTGTAGTATCTATTGGCGGTACACCTGTATTCAAGCAACTGCCTGCGTTAATCACGTTGCAAGACATGCCGAATAAAGCTGCCATATTTATCTACGTATTGCAATAGGCGAATTCAGTTTTAGTCTCAATTAGATGAACTCTTTTTCTACAGTTGTGTTTTATTTACTTTCTTACTGCTTCATTAATTCTATCTGTCTGCTAATCCTTGTATCAATTGAAACACTGATGTGAATGATAAACCAGATCTCAGACTCAAATAATGCCCATTTTGAAGCCTTTAATTTCTGTGTAGAAACATTTTAGAACAGTTTAACTTGTATTTCTACAACAGGAACTGACTGTCGGAAATGGAAAAGACGCATTAGAGTCCTTCTTTTCTCAGCATTACTCAATGTTTTTTAGATCAAATTCGCGAAGCCCAAAGATACTTCTGGTCGAAATTTTTCAATGTAAATAGATCATTTTATATAAATTCTGTCATTTTTGCTTATTTTGATTAGCAATGTGTGGAAGTCACATAAATTGCCAAGATTAAGTTTTCTTTTACAGTTTTATACGAAGTATGGTTATTGATTTTTCTATAAATTATTTTGCGCGTAGTTATAAAAATAATTCTAAAACGTAAATTTTACTATATATATATATATATATATATATATATATATATATATATATATATATATAGAGAGAGAGTAGGTGCCTCATATTAAGCTTAAATACTTGAGGCTGAATATGTTTGGTGTTCGTACAAATCGACTTATTTATTTTATCCTACCTTATTAGGATTTTTTTATTTGCTCCTTTTTATAATTTTTTTCATATTCCAATCTGGCTGCAATCGTGTTGTTGATTGACTATATTGTTTATAAATCAGGCTGTTACATACTTTTGACAACCGAATATATTTTTTTATTCGAGACGCACTTTAATCTGTATATGAACTTCACCGTTTTGTGTATTTTTCTAAACAGCTTCCTGTTTTATTTTTGTAATTATGCATGGTTTGCCAAATGTAAATTGCATTAAAGTTATTTTATTTCTAGAAACATATATGTTCTGCCAACCAGGGTCTCCACTTTCCAAGTGGTCTAAGATTCAGATGTCTCCTTGTGAATAGAAAAAATTCCACATGCAATATTTCCTTCAATGCTACTTTTAAAAACAACTCCATGTTATGTTTTTAATGAAAGGGAAACCGGACAATCAAACAAGTGATAGCTTTTAACTTTAATCTGTCTAATGTAAGTTTTATGGGTAGCTCAATTTAACGTTGTTGATTTCTACGGAACACCATTGTTCGTGTCTATTGCCAGTAGTTTTGAATCTCTATAATAAGGTTCCTATTTTCTTGTTAGTGCGCACAAAGTTTTATCTATGTGTTGAAATGTTTGTCTAATTTACTGAGATTGTTATATTCCAAAACCAACCTAGAATGAACTTTAATTCATCTATCAGCTCCAAAATTCTTGTAGTTTGCAATGTCAATGGTAATTTAATGGTTGAACTGAGTACTTCAAATGTGCGTGCTCGCCAGCTGTATGGCAACTCAAAGTGGTATTTACTAGTAAAACATTTCGAAAAAAGTTATAACCGTTGTTGAAACTTACTAACTGTAATATATATATATATATATATATATATATATATATATATATATATATATATATATATATATATATATCTTTTGAAATGAGAGCTTTAATAAAATTCATTGTACCCTTCCTGTGTGCAAAAACAAAAAGAAATTTTATCAGATATAAGAAACGTTTCTTTCGCATAATCTTCTCAAATATCTACTAATGAACATATCTTTATATATAAATTGGAAAGCAAAACAAGATAGAAATATGTGAACATAGAGAGAGTGTGAAAAACGGAAACCAATCAACTGGATGTGACGCACGCAATTGATTGGTTTCCGTTTTTCACACTCTCTCTATGTTCACATATTTCTATCTTGTTTTGCTTTCCAATTTATATATAAAGTTATGTTATTAGTAGATCAGAGAAGCCTCTGAGAAACGTTCGTATATCTAAAATTTCTTTCATAAAGAGGCCCATCAATATATATATATATATATATATATATATATATTATTGATAAATTCTTTGTAGCTGAGACTACCGCACGCAACTTTGTACATCACGACTATATTTTATCTAGCTCGTATAGTCTTCTTATTCTGACGTGTTATTTATGAATATCGACATTTGGTTTATTTATAAGAGTGGTCTTCAATCCAGATTATCTATATTTTATTTTAATTTTAGGTATGACGATTTGATGTGTAAACTGTCAAATCTGTTTTCTATGCATGATTTTCTGTTCTATGGCATTCTTTTTAATTTTATTTTACTCCAAACACAATTCGCGAATTGATGAAACGTATTTGGTTCGAAATCATAAAACATTATGCTTTACATATCAACTTTTTAAGATCTGTTGGTTGTCTTTATTCTCGTTATTATATTGCTTACGTATTTGGCATAAATCTCAACCAATAAGAGAAATATTTTTTTGACTGACAATTGAACATTATGTGCTAATATCTAGTATAAAGGCACATACTTTTAGAAAATGGAAAGACTAATTTCTGATTGTGAACTCTACTTATGAAAGACTATTTGCCTTTTACAGTTTTTCTTTTGTACAGGTAAACTCGCAATCTCAAACTCTCCATTTTTTGTTTTCGATTATGCTTTATGCACACAGCCGGCTGCAGTTAGTAACGGAATTTTTTTCTCAGTGCTTTGGTGTGATGGTTGGATTTTGTCTTTTTGCTGAAAATTGCTGCACATTTTCTAATCTGATTGCTTGTTACTATTTGTCTCTGGTTTGTTTCCATTTGCTTCAATTAAAGAAGATTGCACTTTTAGTTAGCACAACACATTTAGGTGGAGAACTTGGAAAAAAGCAATGACTAATGGTAAAACTGCCAGCGTCTGCCTACAAACTGCCACATTAGGACGCATTACTTTGTTCTTTGTCAGTAAATTCTGCCTGTGAACTTGTGAGGATTTCAGCATTCGGACTCGGCGTCCGGTTGCATTGGGCAGCTTCTACTTTTCCATACAGACTTTTTATCCTTACATGGGTTTATGGAAATGTCAACTGAAACTCATGGACTCCAAGTGAGTTGACGGCAGCTAATTTCTAATGAAGGATTGGTTTAACACACAACACTTGTGGATCGTTCTTTTTCTGCCAAGTTTTGCAAGGTAATGCCATTATTTGAGAACTGCTACCACGCTGCTGAAAAACTAAAATCTTTAATTATGCTTAGGCTCTTTAGGTTAATGGAAAAGGATCTAGCCAACATAATCTCTAATACCACACACCCCTACTCCACCCAAACAAGAAATGAACGCATAATGTTCATTTACAGTACAGAAATAATAGAATATTATGGCTGTGCGACCGTGAAGCATTAGTATATAAGAAAGTTCACAAGAACGAAGCATTTTAACAGTTTCATATTGTTGAACTTTCCGGGCTAATACTTTGGTATATATTTTACGTTTAATTGCAATTACTTCGTAAGCCTGACGTAATTTGTGTAGTGGTTATGGCTGTTGTCGAATAGTTATACGGATTCTCCAATTTATATTTGAAATTTACAGTTTATATTTAGTTTTCCGTCTTTTAGATGACGGTTTAGTGTTCTGGAAACGTGAATTCGAGGCTTCGTACTATATAAGATGACTATTTCCCGCTACTATCAAAATGCATGCTACGATTACCAGTTTGGCTAACTATGGCCAATCAGTCTTCAGGCTTCTGACTACACACACAATTTACTGGCACATATTCATACGTCTAGAAGGATTCGCTAACTGAGCATGACTGTCAATCTGTTCTTATTTTAACATGAAATAACTGCCAATTTTCTGGAAAATTCAACTCTATTAAATGGCAGAATATATTTTGCAGTATCGTTTGTACGAGATTACAGAATTTGGCGTTTTGATACTACAGCGATGTAAGACTGCACTCGCCTTGATTAAGTGTAACTTTTCTTCTTTATTACCTAACGTCTTTCAAATTTTATCTAAAAAGTTATAGTAGTTAGTATTCATAACCTTAATAGAAACCATTTTCTTCTTTTAAAGAAACCCTTTTGTTAGCCACAAAATTTAAGGCAATATTTTAAATTTTTCATCGTTCATTGATTATAATCTATTTGTACCTTTAAAAATACATGTTTTATTAAAATGTTACTTTTGCTTTCTGTGAAGATTTAAGAAAACTCGTGTTAAGTTTAACATATCCATTATTTAATACTTTTGCTGAGAACTAATATGCCTGCAATTTTGTTTTTGGGTCTTGCGTACCTACAAAGAAATGGTCCACATCTCAACATTAGGACATGTCAAAGTTAGCATGACCAAACGGTGTAGTCGGCTGAACACTCATGTTTCGCGCTTACTAGAGAATTATAGTAGGAGCCTGCACTTCGCCCCATACCCTCTATATAGTTGGTTGACATAAAAATTCTATTTGCATACAATGCACAGGTTTTGTTGCAAATAAGATAAATTGCGTGGCTCTGAACCAGATTGTTATTGGTTCGATTCCTGCTTTTGGCGATCCAGGCTACTATTGAGTTGCCCAATACAGTTGAGTTATAGGTGTATAAATAGTTAGCGTTTGTACTATCATTCAATAAATAGGCTATATCAACCGCATTTATTAAAAACTATTAAGCATTATACATTAATTAAAATTCAATTGCCACATTAGCTTGGTCTATTCCTTACGAAAACAAATCAAACCAAGCTATTTAAACTTGGATTTTCCGTTTAACCTAATGGTACACAACAATTTACGGAAACTGTTTGGTCTAGATATTTCACTTCCTGACTTGTCTACACTTTATTTGAATCTCAATTTGAGCGCTACACATTATCATTCCTTGACACGAATACGAACGCCTCTTATAAACCAGCCTCCATAATCTCCTGCTTCAGCTCTATAGCCAATGCGAGCGCCGTATACTATTTATTATCTATCTGTTCTGTAATTCTAGCCATAGATTAAAGTACTCGACTGTGGTATTTGGAATTTCAGTGCAATCTGATGTCTGGAATACTGTCGCTTCGATTTCGGAATTCGCCAACGAATTTTGCAAATACTGCTCGTGAGCGCTGCATATCGACGGGATAAGAACGGGGTCATTAGTTCTAATCAGGCGCGCGTGGTTTTTTCTGCAATTGATGGTCTTAACCAAATTTAGAATGAAATCCTAACAGCTGGGTTGTTTCAGTGATCGAAATAGAAGCAGAAAGGTTATATGCAATAAGTTATCGATGATTCAGATTGCCATTTGCCTGAATCTACCAGCTTTGCGCCTGAGACTCAACCTAATCAAGTTTTTGTAGGCTGCATTTCTTTAATTGTTAATATTTCGGAAATAAAAAAAATGTCTCCTTTGTAAAAATGCTCAATTGACTATTTAGAGTATTCATGATTTTCTTTCGTGGGTAGTAGATTTGCACTAGCAGTTTCGCAAAGATCCGATTGAACCCAATTTTCAAGTACGCATCGAGTTCTTCTTCGTAGTGGCTGGGCGCTGATTCGTCCTTTTCCTCCGAAGGTTTCAACATTATTCAAAAAAATAGTCATACTAAATTTATTTCCAATGGATAGTATGAATGATGTTGAAGCCTTCGGAGGTAAGGGACGAATCAGCACCAAGCCACAACGAAGACGAACTCGATGCCTACTTGAAAATGGGGTTTAATCGGATCTTTGCGAAACTGATAGTGCAACTCTTCTACTATTGACCGTGGATGCTCTAACTGTGATGATCGCACTGCGCAAACCCATAGACCAACGTTCAAGTGATACCGGCAGTTTTTCCGTTGAGAAGTTATGTTAAATAAATTTTAATTATGCCACAGACTCCCCTGTTAATTTTTTGCAGCTGGTTACATTGTGCTGAGTCGAGTGCGGTGAACTGCTAGAAATCTTCCGTAGGAGTTTGTTCAGGATATAGTTTATTCATGTTTTTTTCAATTTCGTGAATCTTGTTGTTCTGATGATAAGTTCGAGTTCATCAGAGTGAGTTTGTCATACTTGATCTGTTCAGTTTTTATTTTCAATTTGGTAATCGTCGATTGATTTTTTAAATACCAATTTAAATAGAGATGAAAAAGTTTACATACGGAGTTTAAAATACTTTTAATGAATGGATCAGGAAATTCTTCATCGAATTCTAGTTTTGGTTGTTGGCTGAGAAACACGAAACTATGGTGTCATATTTTACGTCTTGAACAAAAATGTCAGCAATTTTTTACACTATGTTGCCGGCTCCCACACTTGTTTAAGTTACAAATTTAGTCAGATTTCATCAACGCGAAGTTGAATTGCGAACATTTTAACTTCAAATCATATTTGTACACATACACAGGCACGAATGCGAGCCAAACCAAATGGTCATGAGTTCGTTTACCGCCCGGAACTGTTGATGAGACGCGTGACATTTTCTGCCGTATTTCATTAACTTACACCGGGTATACATTGTTTTGTAGCTACTTTAAACGCAGAAGTTTAATTTAAACGTGTAATATAAAATAGGTTATTTTAAATTCTGATAAAATGTGCAATACGTCTGCCTTTTCATCGTTTTTCGTCATTAGGCAGCTACGTAAATTTAGCTAGAGCTGTTCCGGTAAGTATTTGAGCGGTTCACTTTGTCTTGGTAGCTACACACGGCATCTATATTGTTGTACCAACAATGCATATACAACCAGAAGGCTCAGCTCTCATTTTTAACGACGATAAGTGGGACTTACATGATATCATCAGACACTGTGTTACAAGTTGTTCCCGTGGCAGCCTCTCTTTATGAATTGGCGCAGTCTACACATTGTTTTGCTAAATGCAGCGGTGCAGTTTACTTGTGTGAGACGAAGTTATCTCCTGGAGAGGTTCATTCCAAGTTCATGGCTTTGATTAAAACAACGCTTGTCTATCGTATAATTTGCCAATATATATATATATATATATATATATATATATATATAATCATAATCCTGTCATAACATTTCAATATGGGTCTTTTCATATGTTGGCGGTATACACTGGGTATTGCGAATAACAGCAAATATATACTATCGACTGGTCGAGGTTTGTCGTCATGTGTTACTCATCAGCTGTAGCTAGATTTGCTATGGCTAACGCATTTCTCACGCAATTTAATTTGTGAACTGCATACAATTTGAAGTTTAATTGCAACTTATGTTCTTATATCGTCGTTTGCTTCAGTGAGGTGCTCTTGGCTATCGTTTTCAGCTTACATTTCCTACTAGCCCACCTATATTTGTCAATTTAGAACACACTATTTATGTTTAGCCTTAAATTAGTTGCACGGTCACTGATAACAATTGCTTTAATCAAGGTTACGATATTAATATAAACACCTGTCCCATTATATACATATATTTTCCAGTATAAACTATGTATTTTACAATGTAGAAAAGGCAGTTCATCGAGTAGACGAGCTTCGTCCTTATTGAGAAAACTTGAAGAACTGTCCAGAATTTGCAGCAAGTCCTGTTATATTTATTACCACTTGCCTAAATAGCCTGTTGTCTGTACTATGATGATAGATTGGGGTTGGATAGTTTGGATTTTATGTCTAAATTGATGCCACTTAAAGGAAATGCTAACCAAGAAACTTTAGTTAGCATGTAACTGAGAATTGTGCGCAGCGTGCCGCCAAGTGGCTCAGTGGTTAGAACAGCAAACTCTGAATTAGATGTACTCAGGTTCGAGCCCTGTCCTCGGAAAAGACTGGACAATACGTGAAGTGTTCACATTAAGGTCGAAACCGGTCTGCGGAGCTAATTGCCTTCTCTGCATTACACAACGATTAGTTTATACTGAACAAGTATGTATAATTGTGCATTAGGTGTTGCACACCTAGTAGCAAATTAGTTCATATATGAACGGCAGGATAAACCAACAGAATGAACGGAAAGTATAATCTCGTGCAAATTCGTTCTTGCTTACTGGTGATACATCAGTTGGAGCCGGTATCACTCCCTTTACCCACTGTATTTTGGGTGAGGATTGTGGGAAAATATGACCCAAATATATAGTTGGTTAAGGGTGTAATACCGATTCCTACTGACGAGTGGCCGGTAAGCACAAAACGAATGTGCACAATATTATACTTTCCGTTCGTGCTGTCTTTGGTTGATCCTTCTGGTCATACTCGAGCTAATTTGTTACTAGGTGCGTAATACCTAATACACAATTGCATATATATTAGTTCTCCATCACAAACAGTATCTAAAGTTTGTATATAATGGGAACTGTTTTTATATCAATATAGCAACCTTGATTTAAATAATCTTCAGAGTTGCCAGATATTTTGCGGGAATTAATTTATCTCACAATGATTTGGTCATTGATATGCATATGTATTTTTACAGATATAATTTGAAGTAAAAATATAATTAATTCACCACCACATTTTTCTTTCTCATTTGTTAATATAATCTTCTTGCATTTTTAACTTTAAATGGTTGATTAGCATATGTAACCTAGTACAGCAAATTAATGGCAGCTTTGTTCACGGTGTAAAATATAACGCCATAGTTTCGAACTTTTCTAAAAACCAGTGAACTAAAATTCAATGTATAATTTGTTGCTATATTTGCTAATATTATGTTAAACACCGTATATAATTTTGTTTTATTTCAATTTCAATTGGTATTAAATATAGCAGTTATTGTGTATGCGAGTGATGTGTACTAGTTGTGCAGTTTTACAATATTGTGCTTCTGGTAAAGTAAAATTGTATTTATTTTTATAGCATGTCCACAGACTTATTTTAGATAATAATTATAGCTCGTGATTTTTTTAGTTTTTCGAATTCGTACATACCAACATACATTGCATCAAAATCACCGAAACCTGTGGATCTAACGTTGCATCGAGACAACCAATTATCGTCTCCTTTTAGGTTCGCACTAAATATATAAATAATCGGTTCCGCAACTGTACATTTTACACATAGAACTTATTTTGATCAGCGTCATATATCCGAACATTTAACTGTTTGACCGAAAGCAATATGGTTTGTCTTGACGACGTTTTTAATGGTGAGAATCATTTAAATTATTTCCACATCACACAGCCGACCAAAACTACTTTCCGCCACACGTTTTGACGCGTTTCACTATTTCTGGTTCATCGTTAGATCGTGATGAAAATCTGAAAAACTTAGACCCAACCTCAATAAATATAGAGATTTGGAAAGCTGTAATCGCCAGTCATACGAATAAACTAGTATTAATGTATTTAATATAAATATATATATAATCACAATTTTTTTCCAGTATGCTAATAAATGGTGCACACTCATAGACATAGACTAAAATGCAGGCAAATTCAAATTTGCAAAATGTCAAAATATTGCTTCGCAAAATATTCATTACGACTTATTGCTGAAAATCAAGAATTATTTGTTATTAACATTTTCATTTGTAATATTCGCTTTACCATTATCGGATATTCAGTCTGTTTTACAAGACCTGACTGGTCGAAGACGAAAATGTAAACAATTTTGCCTTACTTCTGTCCACCAGACTGTCAACATTAATAAAACATAAGTGCTAATTGCTCTTGCCATTGGATGTCTGCGAAACATTTCGGCATTGATCATTTCTAGCAGTGCACAACGGATAGTATAAAGCATCGTAAGTAGTTTTTGTACACAAACTAGGCTAAATTCTTGTATTATTACTTAGTTTAGCTAAAATTTACAACTGGAGATTGCCGGTTCCCATCTATATTAGGTTTTATTGCTCAAGCTACAGTTTGAAGTCTGTGAGTTAGTATTTCTTATACTCCGTCTCAGATTCAGAAGAAGCATTAAAATTTTAGGTCCATTTGCTTTACTTGTACAGTTTACATTTTTATTGCGAAGCATACCCAGAAATTCGCAGCTTATATGGAAATTTCTGAGAAATGCTTGCGAAAAAATTTAAAAAAATATTAACTGAATGTGTAATCAGAATATTTTTTTGGTTCGTTGTGTAGCACTTCATGAAGATTAGACATGTCCAAAAATGTTTTGCTTAAACAAATATGTCGAGTTTCTTTACTTTATTTTAAAGGAAACAGTAAATTGCGTTCACTTCATTTTTTAAAATGGAACAAAATAATTTAACTTTGCACTTATTTACAGCGCGCATGACAAATAAGTAAAAACAAAAGTTTAGAGAAATATACCGCAATCTTATCTTATCTTATAGTTCACATTAATATAGTAAAGCAAAGCTTTATAACGTGATTGGTGTTTATATGAACTTCACAAAATTTATTAAAACTTTTTAAGGTACCAAAATAACAAATAATTTGTTTCAATCAAGCGAAAGTCCAAGAACAGCTTTGTTTGTGACAACAAATAAATTGTACAGCCGACATTCCGGTCAAGTAAAGTGTTTACGGAACTTCTAGGAGTGAGCACCGCTGCTCCGTTAAACATAAACTTATATTTTAATTGCGATATATTTCTTATTAAGCAGAATTTATTCGTCTTCTTCTGCTGCGAAAGTAACGTTGAACGGCAAGAAAAGTTAAACTTAACGACAATTTAAACACGTTTGTGCACATATTTAAATTATGTGATTGGAGCTTATTCCAAATTTGAAAACTTTATTTGGATAATTTTCACATTACTTATACCATCAATATTTGCTTCATAGAATAAAATAAACGGCGGCGAAAGCTGCAGAATGGCTATGTTTATGCCGGCGTGGCAATTTAGACGGCCGACATCCCAGTTAGGCAAGTGGATTCGAGACTACCTGTGGTGAGAGAAATAGCTATATTTTACGAAACATAACAATTTCGTCTACGATAGCTTGTTTGCGTTCTGGCTTTTATGTTAGCCAGGGATGGATGAGACGCACCGGTAGCTCTAGATTACGGTAATTTCGGTATTGTTTATGACGTGATACGGTGAAATCCGCAAGGAAGCTGTGTTGCTGATGTCGCTTTGTCCGAATGCTAACTTGGCCATAATGGTGTTGTGGAGAGGTTTAGTTTGCCTCATTTCTGTGAGTAATCCTGATAAATTTACTCATAGTAGCAAGGTTTTCCTTCTCTCTCTACCCCTCTCCCTCTCTCGTAAATCTCAATAATAATTTATCTAAATTCACTTATATACATTTTTTTCACTCCTTATGGTTATATGGTAGTGAAACATTAGTAACCTGACTTTTGTGTGGCTGGAAATGATGATGATGA